>OMNS01061264.1:0-10806 GCA_900303225.1 Laemonema laureysi | reverse complement strand
TCTTTCATCTGCTACCACGCATTCTAAACCTTATCAAACCTATCTTCATGCATAGTGTAATGGGTTGTGATGTGAAATGTAGTGTAATGTAATTTCTGTCTCTTGCCAGACCACATAAAGCAGTTTCGACGAGAGCGTCCGACCAGACGATCGATTCACCAACTGGAATCCACAAGGACTCCCTGACCTCACCTCCTCACCTCCTCGTCCTGGACCTTCACCTGCCTTCAGACCAGAACATAGCCAGCTAGCACAGACCACCACCGTACCACCACCGTACCACCACCGTACCACCACCGTACCACCACCACCACCACCACCACTGCCGTACCTGCACCATCAGCTGATACCAGCCCAAAGCTAACCCAGGCTAGCACACAGCTACCTAGCCCGGACCACCAGACAGCTAGCCCAGACCACTTCAGCGGTTCCTACACAGATTGCAAACTCGTAAAGTTGAAAATGTTTGTGTTTTTGCAAGTTTTGCAAATTGCGTTCAAACCTGCAGAACACATGCTAAACAACTGTACACAGTTAAGTGTTGCAGTGTAAAAAATAGTGTTTAATACACTAGTACACTATGGTTTACAGTTCGAGAGTGTTTAATACACTAGTACACTATGGTTTACAGTTCGAGAGTGTTTAATACACTAGTACACTATGGTTTACAGTTCGAGAGTGTTTAATACACTAGTACACTATGGTTTCTCATAGGAACAGAGCGCATTAGAAGGATTAGAATGATTAGAAAACTTGAAATTGGTGATTTTAATATTTAAATAGGACAAAGAAAACATACATATTTTATGATAGCATTTTAACATCTCGTGGAAAGACCAGGAATAACAAACTCTTTGGATCGGACAGACGTCAGAAAAGTTTTATTCATTTCACGTCAAATAGTATGACATTCATTGTCATCAAGTCTTCACAGTTGCTAAACTACGTGCAAACATTAGTGCCTGCTGTCGATCTGAGTCGTGTCTAAAAAAAAAAACCTCACAAATATTCAACGGTTTGGTAAGAGCTGGTTGTGCTGTGGTCTGCGGTCCGTCCAACAAGGTCGCTCTGTGGCTTCGTCTGCGGTTCGGTCAGCTCCCGATGGTGACGATGGTGACGATGGTGACGATGGTGACGAAGGCTAAGCGGTCTCAAAACATTTTCCCGTCACACTTCGTCACCAAACTGGATTTTCTACTTTTTCGGCCCGGTTTTGGCAGTTGGAAAAAAGACAACATAGAAACGCCAAAAGGGGCCGAGTACTGTGGTCCGAGTACTGCGGTGTGAATACCGTAGTAGCGAATACTACGGGAACGGTGGAAGGAACAGGACAAGGAGGTCGACAACCTCTGATCAACCGGTTCAGTTTTATTGTTTTTTGTTTTTTTTGTACGATTTCTAATAAAAATCCCAAAACTTTTGTAAACACATCATCGGAACGCGGGCGGTCGACATCCGGACCAAGTGACATCATTCCGGAGAAGAGCATCTCCTTTTACCTTGTTGCTTAGCGACGCCTTAACTCCACGCTTTACGTAACATCGCATCGGAAAAATAGTTATTTTGGGTCCCAAGGTGAGAACGTTTTCAGAACCCCTGGTGTAACATGCACCTATAGCCCCCACCCGTTTCCACAGAAGACTAAAGGGAGAGCAGACTGGATGTAGGTGTAGACTACAGGTTCAAAATGGTGGCGTGCTGGTAGTCGTGTTCCCATGGCGACGTAGTGACGTGTGTCGTGTACAGTGATGTTCTCTCATGTTCCACATGCTGGCTTTAGGAAAATATTCTTACAGAGGGTGGGGGTGCAAGGCTGATATTGTGTTGTTGTAATTATGTATGTCCTGATGGAATGGTATGGGTTGTTGGTTTGTTTTTTTTATATGATGATTGTATTTTTCTTTTGTTTTCGGCTCTTGGTGACATGAAGGTGAGCCGCCATCTTGTCTCGTAGTGTTATTAAAAGCGCCTTCTTTCTTCATTGTCCGTCTTCATGCTGTGAAGACTTTTCTCATGCTTAGTCAAATTCTGTGACGGAAAATAAAAGTTGTTATAATTTAAACCTGTATCATCTGCCTTTAAATGTTGCCGTTGAATGTCTGCTGACATTTGTAAACATGCAAATGTACGGCTTTGTGTAGTGAACATGGTAGCAGGCGTACAAAACGAATAAGTTATGCACCATATTTTCCACATTGGGACAGTTGACGCGTATGCAAAGACAATGAGCCTTATCTCTTGGATTAGTGGTGGACGCGCTCCACCGCTAACAACTAACCACCACCATAACAACAACAACAACAACACAACTGCAACAACATCCCTCCAGGATTCCCCATGGGATTTCTGCTCTTATCATAGGCCTACATCCCTGAAGTGTTCCAGATGACTCATACGCACTCTAGTTAACTCTCATGTTTGTTTCATATTGACACAAATATTATATATTTATTATATGTAGCCAGTGTTAATTTTGTCAAGAAATTATATTTTCGTTTTAGTCTTTCACTTTCACTTTCATCAGTCTATTTCTAGTCTAAGTCATATTTTAGTCTTTCTGCTTAGGCAGACGATTTTATCTAAAGCGACTTACAATAAGTAAGTCACTGCAAAGCGAACTGTAGGGGGAGGGCGTGACTAGTTTGTGAACGTCAGAGAGAAACGCAATGCAATTTCGCTATAAACACGTTTGTGTGTCTTTTGATGTTCGTTGTGTTCTTCCCTCCAATCTTGCGCCCACATGGTTTCCCGATGATTGGTTAAGAGAGAAAAACACACAAAGGCTCATTTTTGAATGAGAGAAGTTATGTGTTAGCGTTGTCGTCATGCATGATGAAGTAAAATTTCGTTTTGATTATCGTTCCAAAATGTATTATTATTGACGTTGTCGTTCGTTGACTAAATTAACACTGTATGTAGCCCTACTAATTTATAGGCCTACTGCAGATTAACCCAACTGTCAAAAGCAGTGCGCCAATCAGAATTGTGCGGGAATTTGCTAGAGTGGCTATTGCTACCTGTGGCAAATAAATGGATTAAGCAATAATACACATTAATACATTAATACATTAAAAACTAAACAGTTAAAGCCAGTGCAATGCACGTAAAGAAATCAAAAAGAAAAAACAGGGAAGTGAAATTAGAAAATACAAAAATGCTATGATGATCTTTACTTCAAAACAATAACTAATAAAGAAATATTCTCAACAAAAGTTCAGAACAGCTGTCTAGTTAGCTAACCTGCTGCTAGCAACTAGCAGTTATTAATAACGAATAATCCATTGTTAGTAAGTACGTAATAAGGAATTATTTATTGTATCTGAAGTAAGTTATTGATAATGTTCCAAAATAACACTTAAAATCTTAATTAAATATGACATGGCTTTGTTTGTTGTCATTGTTTACTCGTTGCCACCCAGCGTCTTGAACCCTTTGTGTAAGATAACCAGATAACCATTATTTAAATATATTTTTCATATGTAAATATGTCATAAAGTAATAAAAAGGGTGGGAGACCAGGGAATCCCCGGCTTAATGTTTGCAATTGTAATAAAAAATAAAAGTAATAACGTAATAATGTAGACCAGTAAGCCTATCAAAAGATTAGGTATGCTCAGGAAGAATTACACTGACTTAAAGGGTAAATTCACAACAGAATTTATTAACACAGTAATATAAAATAATGACAATGTCATAAGTCGTCAGGAGATTTCTGTCAGAAAATGAAATAAAAAAATGTATGTAATATGAATGATCTCAAAATAATGTAATGGGGACTAAATATTTAGGTAAACCTGGGGAGTGTGTGTGTGTGTGTGTGTGTGTGTGTGTACGTGTGTGTGTGTCTTTAGTGTCCTATCTGACATCCATCGCCATCGATTTAGCGCAACCATAGTTCGAGCTGTTCCTTCTCTCCTTCCCTAGGTTCCTTCTCAAGGTTCCTGATGCATATCGTGTGACCCCAAGTCCCCCCAAGACCCCATCATGATGGTGATGATGATAAAGAAGAAGGAAAATCCTCCCTGGCAGTGGTGTTGTGGTTTAGCAGCACCAGCGGTGGAATCCCTGTGGAGCACATCCGTAGCGTCATCATGCAAATGAGCATGCAGCTGGTATATCCCAACACTCGCCAACACTAGGTCCAACAAACAGCTCCAAGCTATCAACAAGCTATCAAGATACCAAGTTACCAAGTTAATTATGGGCTACAAACACTCCTTCATCAACTGCATGCTTTGCCTGGTGAGTAGCTACCATTGCTTCTGCCAATGAAAACAACTTTTTAATTATTTCTATCATAAAAAGTATAGACATTTATCTATAATGTGTGTTGTGTGTGTGTGTGTGTGTGTAGTGGCTCTTCGGGCTGGTGACTAGCGACATGCTGTCGAATGGCCAGTGTCCAAATGTGTGCTCGAAGGACGATGACTGCAGGTCTACCAGCGTGAAACACATCTTTGCGGGCTACAACAATACTACGGCTCCCTGGAAATATGTGTAGGTATCTGTCTGTCTGTCAGTCTGTACTCTGTACTTTGTGACTGTCTGTCGGTCTGTCTGTGTGTCTGTCTGTACTGTACTGTGTGTCTGTCTGTCTGTCTGTCTGTCTGTCTGTCTGTCTGTACATCTGTACTCTGTGACTGTCTGTCGGTCTGTCTGTATGTCAGTCTGTCTGTCTGTATTACTCTTTGACTGTCTGTCTGTCTATATTACTCTTTGACTGTCTGTCTGTCTGTGTGTATTATTCTTTGTCTTTCTGTCTGTCTGTATTACTCTTTGACTGTCTGTCTGTCTGTGTGTATTATTCTTTGTCTTTCTGTCTGTCTGTCTGTCTGTTTATATTACTCTTTGGCTGTCTGTCTGTATTTATTACTCTTTGACTGTCTGTCTGTATGTATTACTCTTTGACTGACAGTGTGTCTGTCGGTCTGTCTATCTGTCTATATTACTCTTCACTGTCTGTTTCTCTTCTTGTCTGTCTCACATGTGGATATCTGTCCTTTGTGTTCAGATATGACATAAATTCCACCCGGGTGCCCCAGAAGATCTTGACAGCTGAGTGTAAGGGTAAATCGCCATTCTGTAAAAAAGCGACTCATACGGTCCAGCCCGTCCAGATCCAGGTGAATGTCTGCTACCGGATGGACACCCACAAAGATGTACAGTACAGCTGCCTGTGTCCCTACAGAATCTCTGTGGCCTGTGTCTGCGTCGCCAATCCCAGCAAACACTCAGGCATGCGTTAGGCACTAAGGTGCTAGCACCTGGGGGTTAGTACCTAGCCCAACATATGGCTGCTGTTGTAGCCTCAATTCTACCTACTATTGTAGCATCAGAAAATATGATCTGTTACATTGTTTGGACCACAACATCACTATGTGTGTGTATATATATATATATATATATAAATTAGAAACAAATATTTTACTATTATTTATATTTTGTTTAGTCAAATATTATACTAATATTTGACTTTGCTTTTTTGCAGAAATTACAAAAATAAATGTGACCTTATTAGAGAGAACGATATATACAAAATATCGAAAATATTTGTGAATTGTGTCATATTGTGAATTGTATGTTGCATAATAATTATGTTCATCAATAAAAAATAATACAACAAATAAAAATAAGTTCGGTGTCAGGGAAGTACTGGTTCATTGTCTTCTATTAACCAAGATTTACCACTAGAGGGCGATACAGTAAACACCATCTTCAGTCGCTGTACAGGAAGTAGTATCCGACGAACGTTTTTTTTTAATTCATCCGGGAACTTTTTCTCCCTTTCCTGTCGGCCATTTGTGTAAACGGTGAGTTCAACGTGAGCTCTCCGCTTAAATTCAACATTTGTATATGAAAACAACCCGAAACAACTGATATTTTCTGTCAAATGCACATGTAGATAGTTAGCGGTGGCACAAGTGGAGGATTAGGTTGAAATAGGTTGCTGAATATGGTTCTAAATCGAGTCGAACAGCGTGTCTGTGTGACTGAAGCAGATGAGGAGCCACATGTTTGGGCTCCGTAGGTCTGCAGTACAGCAGGGAACCACAAGACAAATACTGTTAAAACTTGACACGTCGTGGATAAAATCACAGCTACGATGTGCTCTACTCCGGTGGTCTTCCGTTTTTATATTCGTGAAGATACACATTATGGCCAACAGACTATGCTAATAAATTGATACCCGCTAATGCTACACAATTTATCAGCCGATAGCATAAGCTAACAAACGTGTTTATCTTTATATGCCAGATTCTGTTGGTGACTACATATCCCGACTGTCTCAACATGCAGAACGACGCAGGCGAATTTGTGGACATGTATGTCCCCCGCAAGTGGTAAGAAAGTGCATTTATTCCGAACGCTTAATGTAATTAGATGATGTGTAGTGGTTGGGGTGTTCTAGCCCCAGTGCCTGCATCATAGAGCAAGATATCATAGAGCCCAGCCCTACCTGCACCTTAATGACACTTATCTGGATAAAAATATCAATCAAATGACGAAATCATTTGCAAGTCGTTCTCGTTTTGTTGATGAGTCACATTAGGTCTTCCAGGAGGGCTTGAGTGTGTATAGAGACTGGTGTTGACATGGCATGATTTCCCTACCAACATACTGGAGAATGGGGATTTACACACAATCATTGCTGTGTGTGGAGTACCTGACGTTGGCTTGCTTTGCAGCTCCGCTAGCAACAGAATCATCGGCGCCAAGGACCACGCCTCCATCCAGATCAACATCGCTGAGGTTTATCTGATGTTTATTATGTGGTTAAACATGTTTATTAATGAGGAATAGGGTTACATGGCACAGTAATGTAACATATACTGGTCATTTTAGTCCTTACATAATGGTTTACATAATGGTCAATAATAATGGTAATAGTTTAAATAATGTTGCATTTACCTCATCTGTGTAATGTTTACTTACTTTATTCTATCTACGTTTCTACTGCTGTTACTGCATGTTGACATATAGTCAGTATTTTCTTTCGTTTTTGTATTAAATGTTGCATCCCTGTATTTCCCCATCTATGATGAATAAATTACATGTTATCTAACCTGCTTACTGATGACCTGCAGGTGGACAAGGTGACCGGCCGCTTCAATGGTCAGTTCAAGACCTATGCCATCTGTGGTGCAATCCGTAGAATGGTACGTATAATGATACATGCATAAACAGCATGTTCAGTGTTGCTGTCAACGCCTTATAGTCCTACGATGGTGCTACAAACCTTTGGGCCAACAAGATTTCATGTTGGATCAGAGAGGTGTAAACGTATTGGAATCTCTCTCGTTCTTTCCCTTATCTCTAGCTGTTAACGTACTCGCTGTACTGCATATCATCAAATGTAATGGTTTGATTTGGCATTCATGCCCCTTCAACTGACTGTAACCTGCTTACCTTAGTGGCCATGGATAACAACTCTAGCTCTGTACATGATCCTGGATGTTAGTGCTGTACATGATACCCTGGATGCTGGCTCTCCTCTAGATGTTGGCGCCGTACATGGTACTCTGGATGCTAGCTCTCTTCTAGATGTTAGCTCTGTACATGATACCCTGGGTGCTAGCTCTCCTCTAGATGTTAGCTATGTACTGTTACCCTGGATGCTGGCTCTCCTCTAGATGTTGGCGCCGTACATGGTACTCTGGATGCTAGCTCTCTTCTAGATGTTAGCTCTGTACATGATACCCTGGGTGCTAGCTCTCCTCTAGATGTTAGCTATGTACTGATACCCTGGGTGCTAGCTCTCCTCTAGATGTTAGCTATGTACTGTTACCCTGGATGCTAGCTCTCCTCTAGATTTTGGCTCTGTGCTGATACCCTAGATGCTAGCTCTCCTCCAGATGTTGTCTTTGTACACTATACTCTGGATCCTGTACAGACCTCTAGATGTTGGCTTTTTGGTCTGTCTCTGGTGCACCACACTTGAAATGAACTGCATATCCCACAATCCCCAGGGAGAAGCTGATGACTCTCTCCTGAGGCTGGCCAAGAATGACAACGTTGTGGCAAAGTAAGTCTCCAAACTCCTCCCATGTCTGCATCGTTCTACACAACATTATATATATATATATATATATATATATATGTATGTATGTATATATATGTTATGCATTTACTAGTGAGAACAATGAAAAGCACTAGTCTTGAATACTCATAGCTACTCTAGCTAAACAAATGGCTGCCATCTAAAAAACTGAACAGAATGATAATGGCCTCCAAGTAGTCCAAATATATTAGTCAAAATATAATTGATCCAATTCCAAAGGAATCTAGCAAAACTATATTCAAGTTGCAACACTTGGGTTTTGAGTAACCATCAGCCACTGATGGTTATCGGCAGATCTGTTCTAAATAGTTGATGATCAGTTGTTGATAAAGTTCGGAGCAGAGTAAAACGTTCACAAATTGGTTGATGGAGATCTGCAAAAACAGGATTTTACACCCGTTTTCTCTGAATTACATCTTATTTTAGTAATTGACAAAATGGCATAGATTACTTAAGATCAAGATGTATTACGGCGTTTAAAAAAAAGATATCTATTTTTTTAATATGCAATGGTTTTAAGAAGTTAATAAATAGCACGATAAATAGAAGGCTTCAAATGGACCCCGTGATCGGTATCGGCCGATACTGCATCCAGTGATCGGTCCCACAAATCCCGATCAGAGCACCCTCAGTTTCTAGTAGCCTCCTTAGTATATTTTGATGCTTTGCCAAACCATCTTAAAATGTCCACTTCTGAAGCGCATGTCTGTTTGGTTTTATGTAGTAAATGTTGGATGGGTTATTTTCTCATATCGTGTGCCGGATGCTTTGTGTTGATGGTATATGTTACAGATCAATACAGCTGGTACCAAACGCAGCAGTGTTTTCTATGTATTATTGATAACCAGCTTACTATCGTGGTACTCTGGTTTCCCCTCATGCTGATGAGTCTAATATGCAAGTGTGAAGCTGACTCAATTATCTACTAGTTTAATTTGTCATCGCTGTTGGACAGGGTTGTGGTTGTTGGACCAGTTTCAACCGTTTAACATTCGCAGCGGGATAGTGTAGTGGTTCAGGATGTCCGACTCTGGTTCGAGCCAACTGGTTCTGTTCCGTGTGGTCCCCGGTGTCCACAGGCGTCCTGGAGTTTAGTCTACAAAATCAGTATTCAGCGCATCGTCAGCTTCACCTGTGGATGGTTGAGATATCTGAAGTGACACACTTGGATCATGTGATTGTTGTTCGACAGGCGGTTGCTGACAAAGGTGACTTTTCGAAAGCACCAAGGAGTTTTCTTCTGAACCACGTCTGATTGGCTGAGCTTCGTGGACTGTGTAACTAACTTCCTGTTTCTTGTCTCCCTCATCCTACAGGGCCTTCTGATCCAGTCCAGAGGAAACTTTGTAAAATAAAATATGTGAAAACAACCATCCTTTGTCCTTTTGTGTTTTAGTGTAGGTAATACCTCATGTCCAATGTTTACCCAATCATCTGCCCATATCTGTCCCAGGGAAGTATTTTGTTAATAGTTAGATTGAGGCAACAAATCATGAGCCCGTCTGTCCTTTTAAATTTAAAATCTTAAATCTACTGTGACTGACTCTGCTCCTATACAACACGCATCCAATAATGTTTACTTAAGATATGTTTTGCATCCAATAATCCCAGAAGGGAAATAATAGGCTCTTAGCAGGAAGTACAGGATTGAAATAAGAATTTAAAAGGTATATAAAATGAAATGGTGGAATAAAACTACAAAAATATCGAAATTGTCTTTATACATATATAATTAAAAAGTATATATTGTATGTACTTGTAAGACGAGCAGAAATGTCGAGGCATAGGCGCAATAATATAATGTATAATATAATATATATAAAGTAGTAAGGACGTAAACCAGACGAATCTGGCGAACTTTGAATAACTTGTGGTATTTCACATCGTACTTGCAATTTGGATTAAACAGATGATTATAATCAGCAGGTCGATACTTTTGTATTTTCTTGCTTTTGTCTGCAACGGTCGCACTGAAGTTACTGGTTCAGTGCAATCTATTTGCTTACCAACAGAGGGCGGTGTTGCATAAGAAATTAAATCAGAAAACCCAGTATGACGTCCACTCGTTCTCATGTAATTGGGGGATGACATGTTTTATACAGTCTATGGATGACATGCTATTACTACTAAATGCACAGGGAGGAGACATTGAAAACATTTTATTATGTAGATAACTCGGCGTGTCCAGACTTGATTCCCCAACACCCCGAAAACACACATAAACATTGAAAGACAAATTAACCTTTTTACCACCAGACCAGACCATCAAATTTGTCATAATGTCAGCTTTAAACCTCTTTAAAACACATTTAGTCTAACATTATTTGGGGACAGTGTAGAATAGTGGTTATAGGTGGTCCTGAAAGGTTATGGGTTTGATCCCCAGTGTCCACAGACTATCCTGTAGGCATCCTAGAGCAAGATGCCCCTCTAACCACTACCTGCTCCTTAATGACATGTATCTGAATTCACTGTAAGTCGCTTATAGCAGCATGAAAATGACTAAAAGGTGAAATGGTTAATTGTTTCAAAATTAGGTAATTAAATCACGATTAAGCTAGTTAGCTAGCTAGTTTGTAGATTTGCTGAAGGTGACTATTACTGTAGGTGAGTGTATATTTGAACACAGGCGAGTATAGGTGACACCTGGAGAATGAGGGGGGGGCTGGGAAACATAGGCCAGGTAGAGTAATTATCACTCTGTGTGTGTGTGTAGGGCGTTGTGGACTCCTATCAGTCTAATAGAC
>OMNS01061261.1:0-22562 GCA_900303225.1 Laemonema laureysi | reverse complement strand
GCGCGCGCACACACACACACACACACACACACACACACACACACACACACACACACACAGCTTTACTCTACCACGTTTTCAAATCAGGTTTTTTTGGTGTTCCTGTTCTTGCTGTTGTTGTGCAACAGATTCCTCGTAATACCAAATGACATATAATGACATAATACAGAGAAAGAAAACTTACCCGAGAGAGTTGTCCATGTTTGTGACTGTGACTCTTAGATCCTCAAGGGTCTTTTCCTGAGCAATAGGAATAGATGAATACAAAACAAGATTAGGGAATGAAACAGACTGCTGAGAAGTCTGAGAAGAAGAGAGTAGGCATTCAAGACAAAGGATGTGACTGGAACGCATCTGATATAATATGGCTAAAATAGGGTTTTGAATTGGAAAATCTAGCTCCAGATACAAAAATAGGATACCATGGAGCTCATCAAACATGGCAGACATTAAACACGAGTGTATTGATGAAAAATCGAATCATACATTGTACAGTGAAAACAAATACTTCCTCATTTGTATTGGGGAACCAGTATCAGTGATACTGACACGATTCATGTTGATATCAGTGCTCAATGTTTCCTGGATGCCCAAATCAAAGATAAGAGGTGGGTGTCAGAGAGTGAGTGAGTGTCTGCGTGTGCTTAAAGGCTACCTTCCTGGCCAGTTCCTCCTGGAGCTCCACCAGCCTCTCGGTCTTGACGTCCACCTCGTCCTGCAGGGCGTCCTTCTCCTGGTCCAGGGCTGTGATGGACTTGTGAAGAGCAGCCACCTCCTCCTTGTGGCAGGAGCCCACTCCACTGAGCTCTCCTGGGAGGAGGAAACGTATTGAGAATTATGACACTAAAAACAAAAGGTTCAGCCCAATTAATTCCTCCGCAGACTTTGGAGATGAACTTAATTTAAGTCGTGTAGGCTGAGTTGACACCGTATGAAAATCACAACTAAAGAAACGTGGGTAATTAAGTTATTGTTTTTATGTAGTGTTTACTCAAAAAGCAGTGACCACATTAATTTCCATCATGCTAGACACTGAGGTGTGATTTGATCAGATTCTGAACAGATTGGGTGGCAAAGAAAACCTATTTCAGTCAACAACAGATGCCGTCGTTGGTCTTCGAGGGAACCTCTCGCAGCCCTCTCCCCTCCCCTCAGTACATCCACGTCCAGACACTCACCTAGCCTCTCCTCTAGTTGTCCCACGTGCTGCTGGGCAGCGCGGAGCTCATTGGTCTTGACGGACAGTCTGTGTTGGACGTCAGACAGCGAGCGCTCCATCTGCTCCTGCAGCAGCCTGGACACGTGTGACATCATCAACACGAGACAGACTTAGAGTGGGCCTTTATTCCAGCAGCAGCACAAAAGGTAACGTAAGGAGATTCCATCACAATGTTTTAGGTACACACATTACTGTATACATTCTACCTATAGTTGAAGTGGATGTCGGATGCAATTATTATTAAAAATGATGGTCATCACTACAGTGTCACTATGGTAACACTGTAGTGATGCTACTTAACTATGGTGACACTCTAGTGATGCCACTGTAACTGTGGTGGCAATGATCTTACTAGTAAAAAAACATGATCTTATGAGTGTGATGGAGTAACACTGTGGACACTACATGAGGAGATTCTCCTTTTGGGCACTGACCTGAGAGCACTGCTCTCAGCCCTGTGTTGGGCCACCTCCTCTGCACTGTGGACCAGAGCGCTGGAGCGGGTCTGGAGCTCCTCCTCCGCAGCCTCCCTATTCTCCTTCAGAACCAGCAGCTGAGAACGCAGCTCCCGCCTATCTCGCTCCAACTGAACCACAGAACACAATGTTAAAGAAAATGGATTCACATAGTTTAAGAATGCCAAGATGTCTGTTGGTAACCCACAGACCACAAGTCACTCATGGTGAGGAGAGGAGACACAATAGAGTACAGTCAGAAAACAAAAACACCATTTATTGAAATAGATGCATTATATTTGTAATCTTAGAGCAGCAGATTGGTGTTGAATTGTTCCTCAGACTCACACTCTTAATGTTATTCTCCAGGTCTAGAATCCTCCTATCCTCCTGCCGCCTGTCTGTCAGGGTTGAACTCTGGGAAACCTGGACAACACATCAACATGAAAGCCTCAACCAAGAATACTTTAACATAAATCATAAATCCCAAAAGAACAAAACATGACCCACTCCCAGGTAATCACCAAAATGAATGCGTCACATTTAGTTTACATGCCAAATATTCAATTTCAAATTCAATATTCAGCTATTTCACATTCCTTTAACCTAAACTGGATATTATGTAACACAATTTCCACTCAGAGATGTTTGACTGCCCCGCCCCAATAAAGTACAGCTGACGCACCAAGACACATAGCGTTTCACATTCAAGACAAGGAATAAAATACGAATAACGTTTAATGTCACAGTCGTGACAACCACAAGTCTTGTCATGCTGTTGTCAGGAGCTGGGAATACGGGAGTGCAGCTGATATTTGGAGGTTGCTACGGCAACGCATGGAGACCTTTAATCGTTCCATGAGGACGTCTCTCTCTGTGGTGACCAGCTGGAGCTCAGCGTCGGCCTGCTCGGTCTGCTGCCTCAGTCGCGAGACGTCGTCAGAAGCAGCCGCAGCGCTACGGGCTAACCGTAGCTCCTCCTGCACCTGAAACCAACCACACACATACACACACACATACACACACATCACATTAAACACTATTTGCTATTTGTCCAAATCAAAGTATGCCATGACAAAACTTCAAAGAGCCACTGGCACATCTGTTCGATTGGTCGGAACACAGATCATGCACTGGTCGGCTTCACAACTGTGATTTATTATTACCAAAAGAAACCAATACTCGTTTGTGAATGACTTATTTTAGCTTGTCCTCCCACCAGCTAAGTGAAAAGTTTCATTTAGCAGTGCTGGCTGAGTTTGTGTTTGCCAATTACACACTTACAGATCCCCGCCCCCAGCAGCATGAAGCAACTCATATTTTTCTGTTAGTGTGTTTCATCAACCGTTCTGTTCAATGTTTTGTTACACACGGTAAAACCCGTGTGTCTACACACACACACACTGTGGCGCCACGATGTGGTGGCCAGCATTTCGTGCCTGCTTGAGTTGTGCCTTGAGCTGGTCTCTCTCCACACTGAGAGCCTGCACGTCGGTCTGGATGTCCTCCATGTGCCGCTCGAACCCCAGAAGGATGCTCTTCAGGTCGTCTCGCTCCTTCGCCACGCGCCCCAACTCTGCCTCCCCGATGCTCTTGGAGAAATTAAAAAAAGGAACATTAATGCTTTGGAACGAGTTAGGCGTCAAGTGACGGAAATCAAGCAGCGCAACAGTTTTGATATGATATGTCGATGCGTTAGTAAGAAGATAAGATGCACTTTATTAATCCAAGATTGGGGAATTAGGGATTCATGTGGATATGAGAACACTAAGAGGTTATATTAGAGAAGATTCCGTTTTAATGCAAGCTCATGATAACTACAAATTCCACATTATATCAAATCAATCTCACATCACTACATTATATACACATATCACCCCAGCTCTATCAATCGATCTATCACACACACACACACACACACACACACACACACACTTACCCTTCCTCTTCTGGAGCTGGGACTGGACCCCCCGCCTGGGCTCCAGTTGGGGTTGAGGCTCAGGCCTTCAGGCCGGCGGACCTTCTTGTAGTGTTCGGCCTCCTGCCGGTAGTGGTCCCTCTCTTCCTCCAGGGTCCTGACGAAGGCGTCCAGGCGGGACGGTGAGCGCTCCTTCCTGCAGACGCCGTGCTTGGCGCGCATGGCCTCCAGTTCCAGGACCAGCTCTCTGTCTGGTGGGGAAAACACAGAGCATTGGACAAACTCATTCCAAAACTTAACAACCTTTGCCTACAAATATCCCTCCAAATAAAAACACCCACAAATCCCACAGAACCCCAAAACAGAACAGGTTTTTATGTTGAGAAAACCAGCTTACCGTTTGCAGTCATTTTCTCTACTTTGTCCTGAAGCCTCGCTTTCTCCTGCTCCATGAAGTTCCCCAGACCCTCCAGCTTGTCTCTCTGCTGCTGTACCTCCTCCAGCTGGTCCCTCAGACGATCCCTTTCATAGTCCCCCTCAGACTGAGCCTGAGTTCCCATTAAACAAAAGGGGGGACGGTAATTCATTGTCTTTTTGCATTGTTGTCTGAGAGTGACATTTTGGTATTTAAGAATTACAGGATTACAGAATATATATACACACCCTTCTAATTTTTTGGATGAGATCCTCCAGGTCTTCAATGGTTTTCTGTTGACTCTGAATTTCCTCCTAATGAGAAAGGAAAGAACTTTTTGGGGTTTTTGATGAATGCAAAGCTAATCTAAAGCTAATAACAAAGCTTTATTAAAGACCATTTCTAATTGAATTGTGGTCTTTAAAAGCACAACACTGCTGCTGCTTCAACATTTAGGTTAATATCCAACGACCACCTCCCTTTTCAACCCATACCCCCACCTGGTCTTCCCCCTCTGTTCTCACCTTGGCCTCCTGCAGCTCCTGGTCGGCTGTTTGCAGCACCAGTTCCTTGTCCATCTCCAGCTGCTTGGCTAGGTGGTCGATGTGGCTGAGCTCCTGGCACAGCTCCTGGTTCTTCACTGACAGGTCAGCCACCTCGCTGGAGGCGTCCTTCTTCCTCTGCTGCACGGCCTCCACCTTCTGCTCCAGCGTGCTGTTGGCCACCTGCAGGTACTCTATCTGCGGGATGCAGAGGGACAAGTCATCCGGTGGGGCTGGGTAGCCATGACCTGTGAGGGGTGAGCAGTGGATGTGCAGGCTGCTGCATGGCTCAGTAATGTGTAGACATGTGTAGGGTTACGTTAGGATAGGTCAATTCATCGATTGTGGGTCATGGATTTATGAATTTATGACCAAGATAGTCATGGGGAATTTCCTTTTATGACACATTACCACAACTCCCTAAGAATTGTTCCGACGTTAGCAAACCCAACCGAGTTTGATCACATTGCAATTTGAGATATTGGAAAATATCTCAAAGTACATTGTGATGTACTTTAAAGCGTATCATCTCACCCAATGAATTGGACATATGGTGAGGGCCTACACTTAATGCCTTGCTGTCATTTTCCAGTGCCCCGTCACTTGCAAGCAGCAATTACATGTGCACGGAAATGGCGTCCACTGACCTGCAGGTTAAGGTGGGCGATCATTTTCTCGTTGCTGACATTCTGGGCCTCTAGGGAGATGACATCGTGAGGGCGTCCCCCGCTCAGGGCGCGGTTCAGACGCTCAATCTCTTTATCCCGCCCTTGCATCTACGAGCAGGAGGGGTTACAAAGAGCAACGAGGTTAGGATCTCTGGAACACACACACACACACACATGCACGCACACACGCACGCACGCACTCCTCCAATTAAAACCCCTCCTGCCTCACCTGCTGGTTCAGGTGCTCAATACAGTCCTGGGCCGTTTCCAACTCCAGTTTGACCTTGATGATGTCTTCCTGGAGCTCCTGAATCCTAGAAATATCAATCAATCAAGTTATTTTCTTAGAACTTGAATAAAAGCAAACCTACACACACACACATCCCGCTAAGTGTCTTAATTTAGTAATTAACTATTTACTATGACATGTCATTCATGAGGAGGTAGGGGGTTAGCCATCCTACACAATGACGCGTACAAGTAGACTGAGAACATGAGCCGTCTGAACTCAGAACCTTTCAAGAGCCAAGTGGAAAAGACAATGGAAGAAGTGGAAGAGCCAACCTCCCGTCGGCCATCTGCAGCAGGTCAGCGATGTAGGGGTCGTCTGGCTGGGGCACGGGATAAGCAGAGGTGGCGGGTGGAGGCGTGAGCTCGTCTATCTGCATTCTCTGGCGTCTGAAGGGGATGCTGCGCTTCTTCCCACCTGTAAAATCAAACAACTCTTTTCTGTGTTTGTGATTCTTTGCAAGCGCAAAGATGCCAATAAGATGAGTTTCTGTTGAGATTATAGTTATGCATTGCCTGTGTACTCGGGTTAAGGAGTTCTACCAAGTAGAAGGAGATATACACGCACAAGGTGCCGGATAACTGAGGTAATACTACGTATGAAAGAGTAGAGTGTGTAGAGTGTGCACACTGTATATTGCTCCCAAGGTCATGTGGTCACGTGACTAACCTTCCCACCTGAGTGACAGGTCAGCCTACCTCAGCTACCCATGATATTTGTATGGTTGCACTTCCTTGCCGTCCATGTACTGACGAAGATCCAATGTGATGGGAAACGTTGACATTGTATTTATTGGTGAAAATAAACACCTTGGGAGCAATGCAGTGTGCAGACTCAACTCTTTCATAAGGAGCCCTGCCAAACTTTTAGACTTCAGACTACTGCTTATTTTATGTATGCATGTGTGTTTTAATCATGATTCATATACAATACATATTTTAAGCTGTGTGGACTGCACTGTTGGACTGGACTATGCTAAATGACATTGTTACATTTCACGCATCTGCTTGGACAACAAAGCAGGACCAGGTCCAGGTTCCTGGTCTTACCTGGTGTCTGCACCACGGCCTGCATGTTCTTTTCCTGCAGCTGCTGGATGCGTTCAGACTTGGCCTTACTGTCCTTCTCCAGGCAGCGCACCTTGTGCACATACTGGTTATTTAGGAACTTAAGGTCAGTCGTGTCATGATCCAGTTTTCTGACATGGGCCTTGAGCTCTGAAACAAGATAGGATTACGTTGGGGCTAGGGATGAGGTGTATTTTTGTGAATGGGGCTCTATGTGACCATTGCTTCACTTTCCACATGACTTCTGCGATATTCAGGCGCATCAGATTATATCAGAGGAACATTGTGAACGTGTTACACACTTGTAACATGTAAAGCTTCCTTCAGGATTTGAGATTGGATGGTCCACTGACAAAGTGACAGAGGGTGCTGTGCAATAAATCCTTCTCAAAGTTCTTGGAATATGTATTGGCAGGGTAGTTGAGAACAGAATGCAGAAGAATCAGACACTACTTAATATGTACGTACTACTTATGTCTTTGTTCTGCTATCATGGTTCGGCTCAGAAAGAGGAGTTGGTTCCCATACATGTGTAGGCATTGCATCAACAAATCATAGCATGACTTAGGCCTAAGTTCAAACTGTCTTTACCTCTGCAAACAAGGTCCTTGTCCTCTTTTAATGTAAGCAGGGCTAGGTGCAACTCGTTGTTCTCCTTGACCAACCGGGCATTTTCTGTTTTGTACGGTTCCAGTAGAGCGTCAAAGTTTCTGCTGTCATTTTCCGTTTTCCCAGCAGATAGTTTGGCATTGCGCAAACTCTCGGTTGTGTGTACCAGATCACTGTGATACCAAAACGAATGTATTTAGCACAACTTAATGAGTATGTCATGTTAGTTAGCGTGTCAGACTGGCTGGTTAATGTATTCAGAAATGGCAAGTGAAAGGTTTATTCTCACCTGAAAAGTTTTTCAACCAGTGGTAATGTCTCAATGCCTAATGGCTGTCGGTACCCCAACTGATCTAGACGTTTCCTCAAACTGATGAACTTTCTCTCTGCGGTGGTGCTCATAGTTGTAATCTAGCAATAACAGAAGCAAACAACAAACATAGTGTG
Source organism: Laemonema laureysi (assembly GCA_900303225.1). NCBI lineage: Eukaryota > Metazoa > Chordata > Actinopteri > Gadiformes > Moridae > Laemonema > Laemonema laureysi. The sequence goes on along the minus strand of OMNS01061261.1, from coordinate 14,933 downwards.
ATAATTCGGAGACAATGTAAACTATGTAGTGGGATCACCTGTTTGCTATGTTGAACTGGTACCATAGTACAGTAGTATGTGGCGGTATCGCTGGTTTGTCATATTCAACAGGCACCATAGTTAGCTAGCCAGCAAGCTACGCAGTGTTGCTGTTAGCTTTACAGCAGCGATAGCTCCAAACTCGTACTAAAAGTATAACGTCTAACCTTTAAATCGCAGTGCTTCTTACGACAAGTTTAGCGACAGCTGTCTAAGTTATGTTTCGATAGCACAAAGTACTATTAGCAATTCCATCCTCATGACCATCACTACTGTAACCCCACCTTGTTCTTGTTCTCCAAGAGATTTGTACACCGCTAGCGTAAACTTAATTAAACATTACAGCTTTTCGTATGACGCAGGTAGGGTTTAAATGCACCATAATCCGTTATGTTTTTCTCACGCATTCATTGACGTTGCACGTAAGATACTGGTACTACTATCGCCAACTAGTTTCCGCGGTAAGTGTTTTAAAAAGAGCGCCGACTGCGCTTGGCCTAGAATCACCATGGAAATGACAAGTAGAGGCTGGCGTGTTTCGCATTGTGGCATTGCACAGAGAGGCGGAGTAACAGTGATTTATTATGTACATTTGGCATTAAGGACAACAAAGAAAAAAACACATGCTGAAAGAAATTGAAACATACATGAAAAGGAAGAGTTTAACTTTGCGTATATGATCTAAAAATAGAACTAGAAAATGACACAACGTAAACGTGGATCTCTTTTCTGCACGTTTGCAGAATAGACTATAAAAAGGTTTTCACCTTTTGTCAAATCTGGACACGTATACACACACAAACGCACCTAATTAATGGGCCGCGATTCATAGATCTCATCTCAGGAGAACTTGAATGACTTGCAGTGTAGTGTAATTCAGTCATTATGAAGCAGTAGTTAATTTGGGTACTATACACTAAGGCAGAGCAGCTACATTAATGAGACTGTGCGATGCTAGAGAAATACTCCAGCATGTCTTGTATGGTAAAATCCATTGTAATTCCAGATCCGGGATAACAACGGCCGATCAAATCTTCAAAGTGCTTGTACTGGCGGATGAACTCATCTTGCATGGAGTGCCATACCACCTAGTGGAGAGAAAAAAAGTTGCAGCTATTCAACACTACTACTCAAAATAAAGAAGGTTGGGTGGCAGTGTAGTTTTCATGCAACAATTAAAGCTGCTAAACCTTTGCTGTCCCTCTCACCTGCAGCAGACTCTCCTCTTCGCACAAGTGTTTATCCACTTTTTTGTACAGGTTGTCCAGGCCCTTCTTCACCTCCTTGCCTGGATACTCTTTGATAACTTTACGCAGTTCCTGTTTGTTAAAAGCGAGCTGGTAGCTCACCTCCTCCTCACGCACACCCTGTGCCACACGTGCCTCAACTCCTTCAAAGAAGTGCTGTAAATAACAACAGAATATACTTGAACATGTGTGGATTGTAGGTGATACAACCCTTTGTGTACCAATACATTACTATTAAATACTATTTACTTTTATCCAAAGTGACTTGCACTGAATTCAGAAACAGCTCATTAAGGAGTAGGTAGGGATTAGGCATCTTGCTCAAGGAATCTTACAGGTAGGCTGCGGACATTGGGGATCGAACCCTGAACCAACACCCTAGCCACTACACTACACAGCCCCTCAGTAGAAACGTATGTGAGTGTATGTGGGCACAATAGCGATGTAGTCTCTCCTTACGTTAAGCTTCTCCAGAGGCTGGCCCAGAGAGTTGATAACATAGGACTGCAGGTGCTCTGTGTACTTGTGCTTGGCTTCCCTCCTCTCTGCTTCCAGGCAGGAGATTTTCAAGCGAGAGAGCGTAGAGAAGATGTGGTGGAAGTTCTCCATCATCACAACATCTCGTGGCGTCTTCTGGCTCTCATTGGCCACCTTCTCCACTGGAGATTTAAAACAAATGAAGTAAGCTGACATTCACATCGTGTCCTCTATTGTCACACCAACTAGAAGCAGCAGAATCATCATGTCATCGTGGTATGAGGTCATCTCACCATTCATGAAGACGGCCCTGATTAGCTTAACATAAGCCTTGTCCAGATCCCCCCGTCGCTCTGCGTTGCGGAAGATCGTCTCGGCCAGCTCTGCGAACTCCTCGAAGCTTACGACGAAAGGAAGGATTCCCACTTTGCTTTTCTTGGAGATCTTCACTTCCTCCATCTGTTTGATCTGGCCGGACTGGGAGAAAGAAGATATATTTATTTTCATGACACTCATGAGCCATAATTTAATGAGATTAAATTGAATTGGCCAACCCAATGAAATCAATTAATTCATGTAATTATTGCCCCATTATTACGGATTATTACTACTTTCCATGGCTCCACTCACCACCATTGATTTTCTATGTTTTGTGGGAGGGTCTACACTTGAAATTTTCATGTGGATCAAACAATGTAGATAACTGAAGGCACTAAGTGTATGCCTAGTGCGATATATAAGCCACAAGAACACCCAGGAAACTCAGAACGCACAATGCATTTGTCAAAGTTCCTCTTGACGGTGACCAGCACATTGCCCAGCGTGGTGCTGAGGTACGAGGCCGGGTCCACGTTCTCCGCGGTCCACACGTGGTGGCTCATCTTCACCAGCATGTAGAGGGAGTGGAAGCTGTCGATCTTGTCGCCCAACGCGATCAGACTGTTGAGCTCTGTCTCGATGCTCTGGAAGATCTTATTCATCATCATCCGCACCAAGTCTTTCCTGGGCGAGACGGTACAACATTCGGTTAGGAGGACGGATAAACACAAAAAAGGTGTACCGTCGCAGCGATGGACGACGCAGGGGGGCAGACAAGTGGGCCTTGGATACAGACTGGTCATGCTGTGTCGGGTTGTGTTGAATTGGCTTGTGCTAAGCTTGGTGAGGGTGGTGTTCGATAGTGCTGGGTTAGGTAGTGTGGAAACATGTCATTGGGTTAGGGAATATTTTGTAGGTTTGGGTGTGGTACAGCTGGGTTGCAGTACCCAACCCAGCAGGGTTGGGTACTGGTTGGGTACCGCAGGGTTGCGTTTGGTAATGGTTCAAGAATCCCCCAAGACAACTCACTCTGATGACAAGGAGTGTCTAGGTTCGCTCTGAGGCGTCACTCTGGATGTTGTCACTCCATCCATTTCTTCTGGTTCTGGCTGTTGAGACACATGAGAGATCTCAACGAATGCATGTAGACAATTACATTGGTCAATTATTAATGTGCATCTCAAGTCGTGTACTGTAGTTATAGTTATAGTTCAATTAAATTCTGAAACGCGAATTCATTTCCTGATAGTGATCCAAAAACCTGAATCCACTGGTAATGCCAAGAGGTTTAGGGGGTGTTGTGCAATGCAAGGTTTCACCTTTTTAAGCAACTTAGAAGATGTCTGTTGTACCTGAGCCAGGGGTGGCTGGACTGTGGCGTGCTGCTGCAGCTTGAAGAACTTGCTGATGAAGTCTTGTTCTGCCAGACACAGAGGCTCCAGCTCACTGAGGACCTGCTCAAAGATCTGATAACAGGATGACAGTTGAACACAAACGTATTCCCACGATCACCCCCAAGCAAAAAAAACAAACAAACACAGGCTGATCGGTGTACTAGATCCACTGAAATGTCACCTTGTCGAACTTGGTCCTGTCGGCCACGTCCAGGTCGGAGGCGGACATGTTGCCCATGTCAAGCAGCGAGGACGACTGGGAGCGCCGGCTGTTGGAGCCCTGCACCGCCAGCTTGTTGAGGCTAGACGTAGAGCCTGTTAGCTTCCCAGAGCTGCCATGCAGACCTGGGACAGCAGGAGGAAGGCAAGGGCTCAAAGTATGTTCTTTTATTAAAACAACATTACTTTTGAGATATTAAAAACCACACCACACCTCGGAAGTGACCACTGGAACCGCACTAAGAACATCAAACCATCCACCAATAAGTAAATTAATCAGTCTGTTAGTAATGAGTTATTTATCTATGATATAATTGAATCGTGTTGCAATGCAAACAGCTTTATTGGGAACAAAAAGGAAACTGGGGCTTATGGCCCAGGAAGTAAGTAGCAGGGCATTTTCCTTCAGGAGTTATCTGAAGAGGGAAGCAAAAGATGTCTTGGGCAAAATAACAGCTGTAGGAGCCACGGAGGCGAGGAGCAGACGGCGTAAAGAGCAGGCGGGATACTTACTCTCCGACTCCTGCTTGAGCGCACTCTCTTTCCGCGGAAGCGTGGCTGGAGGTCGGTTAGAAAGGCAGGCATCAGAGACAAAGACAGGTTAGGGCTTATAAACATGCAGCACAAGGGAGGCGGGCCAACTAGATAGAGGTTAGATGTACAGGGTCCTCCAGACATCGGCATGCACTGCAGTGGCTTTGCTAAGCCGGTCGAACGTTCAGAAAACAAATTGTAACTTTGTTTTCACAGGGAAGGTGACATAGAACAGAGAAAGCAGAGTATTTTATGTTGAGCAAAACCAACTGCAAGCCAAGAGTCCTCCTTCTATACAATGCTTTTTTTTTATTTTTTTATTTTTGACACTGCCTCACTAAAAGCAAAAGCAGAACATTTTACGCAAGGTTTTTGAAATTGGAGCCACATCGCAGGCATCTTTGATGCAGAGACTGGACTGAGAGAGGGGTAGAGGTTAAGGTTAAGGGAAGCTGTGTTTGCAGTTACAGAACATACGTGTTCAGATAAGAAGTATACACTCATCATCTTTATGACACGGGTGTACAGCGACGACACCAAGATATACATGGGAGGAGCTAACATTACAGAAAACACATATTGGTGTTCCGGACGAATTAATAGGTTACTCACTGTCAAAACAAAACAAACTAATCCCACTGTGATCTTACCAAACTTGCCCTTGGCCTCCTTGCTTGTGCCGGCCATCTTGATCTTGGCCACCTCAAAGAAATCTTTGATTTCTCGCTCATACAATCTGGTCATGTAATCCACATAGGTCTAAAAAGATAAGGGAGCCCCCAAAAAGGTGTTAACAAGAAGCATTTACTGGATGCCACACACATATATCACTCTGGAAAAATGTTGTTCTTGTTAGTCGTAATTAATAATATAATTCATTGTAAAAAGATTGAATTATAAAAAGAAACCCTGATGAAGACCATCAGATTAAGACACAAAACAATGTTTCCTGAGACGGTGAGATGGGCACTGACCCTGGACAGGCCCTCGTACTTCTCCCGCTGCGTGTTCTTCAGCCACTCCATGAGCTTGGCATAGCGCAGCAGGTCCCTGTGCAGTGGGCTGTGCTTTGGCAAGCTGAGGTCCGCCGTGTGCTGGGACAAGGTGGAGCTCTGGTCGTGGCCCTGTGACAACAACAGAAGAATAGAGTTTTTTTTTTGGTTTTTCTTTAATGGAAGTAGGCAGCGGAGTCCAATATGAATACACTCACTTGTATTGAGTAGAGTGTATCCATACGTGACATGGGAACTTCTTTTTTTTTTAATCATACTCGCCATTGCATGTTCATTTTGATATAGGGTGTAGAAGTCTGGCAACCACAAATACACCAGGTCACATGTTAGTAAGACGACCATTAGATTTAGACATCTATACTTCAACCCAAAAAACTATTGGACGAGCCTGAGAATACCACAACTTTCTTCTGCCATGTTGACGTGGTTCCTCATCTGCAGCTGCCAGCAGACATGCAGGCACAACAGACAAGACAGGCAGAGTTTCCACAGTCCCACACCCTTGCACAGCAAAGGCCTGTTAACATTTTTTGGCTACCGCAACACAGAAAGCTGCAAGCAAATGACCAGTCCTTGGATGAGAAGAGGAGACGGATGGGTTTGTGACTCTGGCTTTTACAAGAGAGGTGGGCGTATAAAGCCATTAGGTAGCATATCCCATGCATCCAATATTGTGCAGCTAGTTCTCCAGGAAGAGAGGGTTACTTGAATGGCTCGTCAGGATGCAATGTTAGGGGTCAAATGTTAGGAGAACTGTGGGGGGCGAGTGGGGGTTACCGTGAGGGTACTCACTGGAAGTGACAGACAGGAGGACCTATAGAACTGAGGGATGGTCATTTTGAAGTGACTGAAGTGGTTGAACTAACACAGAGACAGAGAGCACAGCCACAAAATCCAGAACAGCACAAACAGGAAGGAGGAACGGAAAACACAAGAGCACAGGAAGAGGGTCAGAGCTACCCAGGAAGTTGATGAGAAGAAAGAAAGAGAGCAAGGGAGACCGTCTTTCCAAACTCAAAAGCGTTCTCGTCATTGTACGGTAATGCCGTAGAGCCAGTAATTAACAAAATAGGTACAAATCCTTATTATATATATTCATGACAAGACACATTTCAGTCACACAAATATATATCAAGTGCCCTGCTAATCCTATCGTATGACAATAGATTCATATAGAGGACTCCAAAGGTTCAGGTGGAGGACCTGGTCTGTGTGAGGGTGGAGGGTTACCTGATGGACAAACACGTTGTTGAGGTGGTTGGTGAGGCGACGGGCGAAGGTGTCCCTCAGGTCGCTGAACAAGTGCTGCTGCTGCTTCACTGCCAGCAGTTTGTCATGACCTACAACAGGAAGAAGACGGACAGAAGTGAACTTGAAAACTCTATACCCAATGAAGTTGCACTGTATCTTTTATTTTAGGTTCTATGCTAAAAATGGTATTATACCGCACCTGGTCGGAGACCCACGTTCATGCATTGGAGCAGAGCCTCAGATGCGTTGATGCAGGCCTCGATCCCTTTAGGCGAGGACAGGTCTCCCTCCTGCAGGGCCCGGATGTGGCCCTTGGACAAGTCCATGTAGTTCTGAATGAGGAACAAGACGCTACAGTGAAACACAGCCTCAGCACCAAGCAGAACTAACCAAGAACACTGAGTGAGTTGCACAGACGCTAATATTCATAAGAAGGTTGACAAAAACTATTTACAATGATAATATTCAAACCGAGTGTTACTTGGTTTAAATCTCACAAGCTTTGCCATTAGACCACAATTGTCATTAACAGAGTTTAGTTCATTCAATAAACTTAGAAACTCTCCTACATGGCAAAAGGAGGAATAGAATAGATTCTGAGTAGCGTGACCTTAGCAGGCCTTGGATTTAGAAAAGCAGAGCAGAGCAGAGAGGTGGGGGGGGGGGGGGTCTTTTCTTCTCATACCACCAGGAACTGGATCTCGTCCAGCAGCTTTCCGTTGTTGGTGTTGCTGATCTGAATGAGACGGTTGCTCTGGGAGATCTGGTCCATCTGTTCCTTGACACTCTGCAGCATCTCCTCGTAGCTGCTCAGCTTGTCCTCGATGTTGTCCACCTCGGACAGTGCCTGGTCCAGCAGCTGCATCAGGATGTTCACCTGCTTCTCGGACGCCATGATGGACTGGATGTTGGCCTGCCGGTATGTAGGTTAGACAGCAGTGAGCTTAGCCCAGCTAGCTGTGGGAGTGAGTGGGAGTGGGATCTCTTTCTCTCAATTAAACCGCCCAATTTTCATTATACCTATTCTAGCCAAAACTGATTGTGAACCATTGAAATTAGCTGTGATATAGCAAACGTCATTGACTAGTACAACTAGGTTTTATTTTTTCAAAAGCCGGAGAATTACATGGCAGCAGGACATAATAGTTAGAACCAAGTTTAGCCGCCAAACCTAAACAATGCTGTAAAAAGGGATGGACTTGATAGGAGTTGACTTGATGGTGGCTTCATAACTTGTAGGGCGCCATGTGCTGTGGAACCTTACTTCCTTTCTCACATCTACTTTTTTACCAAGCTCATCTCTGATGACCAGAGGACCAGAGCATATATTACTTACCCCGTCTAGAACCTGCAGCTCCCTGGAGAGTTTTTCTGCAAAGCCCTCTGCATTAGAGATGGCATATTCGCACACCTCCATCATGCCCTCAATGTCCTGCTCTTCCCGGGCATTGAGCTCCTGGTAGTCGTCCAGGGCGTCCTCATCTCCTCCAGCCACACTCTGGGCTTCACCCCTTGGCGCAGACTCTAACTCCACATAAACACATTTGCTGTGTGTCAGACATGAGCACAAACCCTAGTGTACTCCTATGAAACCTAAGTGGAGAGGGACAATAACAGACAATGGACTTTCTGTGATGGGAATTGGCCAACATTATTAACCATGGTTATTGATTTAAATGACTAGAAGAAAAAGTAACAGTTAGATTAGTTAAACTTTTTAATCTGGGTGTCATTGGTAAGATAAGTAATGAGGCATAACCATCTAAATCCCTCTCAATGCATTTTGCCTGGGAGCATAATTTCAGATTATACATTTGTAGCTGTTTGACAAACAAATACATTTTTGTGTTGTTTCAAATCCATCTGTAAAATAATTCCATATTACATACATTCCATGTTACTTGACTCAGGCCAAAGAAGACTAAATGGAATAAGGAAGAATGGAAATCAAGGAATTATTCTACAGCTGTCCACCATCAAGCCCCTACAACTTTCAGCCCAATTTCTCAATACAATTTAATTATTTAACATGAAATGTATGCCAGGCCTTATCCTGTACATCTGTGTACAAAAGCCAGATTTATAAAGAGCAGCAGTGGGTAGCTCTCAGGGATGCATTCTTTTTTTAAATGGTGATGGTAGTCTCACATGATGGGAATACAACAGAGTGGAATGAGGGGGTAAGTCCTACCAACCTTCCGCTTTAGGAAGTTCTGGCCAGAGAAAGATTTCAAGAGAAGAGTCAGAATAAAGAAGAGTTAAGCCATAGTAAGCTACACCACGCCAGGAAACAAAGAAGAAGAAGAAGAAGGACTTTGTTCTACAGCCTACATATTACATTCAAAGAGAAAACACAGTCAACGCACACAATGTTCTCGTATCCATTCCAGCAAGCAATATAACAAGACATTTGTTTACAGGGGAAGATATTTGAACATGCAATTGTACAGCCAGTAAATACTTAATGTTCTGGTAGTAATTAAGAGCGCAATTACCAGTAGCACTTATACAGGGACAACACATGTTAAAAAAACCCACAAAGACTAGGAACAGAAGGGAAAGTGCGTGCCATTATTTGAATATAGTAAAACAGCGAATGCTCCAGCAGCCAATCCCAGGGTGGGTAAGTGTTTCCATACCTTCCAATAGTTGAGGACTGACATTCACAAACTCCACCTTCTTCCTCAGGTAGCGTTGGTTCAGCTTCCAAATACAGGAGATGAAGGAGTTCTTCTCAGCCACACTGCTGGCCACCCAGCGGTACACCTTCTCAAAATGAAGGTCAAATTCTGGATTCTCCTGGAAGGTTAAAGAGTGTGTGAATTCCAGCATCTTAAAGTGGAGGACAAACATAAGCATACATGATTAACCTTTGACATGTTAGACAAGCATACATGTTGTTTCCCACGCATTAATTTAGAGGTAATTTCAACGTTCAACACAGTACTGAACTCAGAATTTTGGGAAATTTGGGAAACTTTCCCTTGTAGAGAAAATGAACATGGTACTTAAATAAACATTTTATCTCATAGTTCACCTTATCAACTGATGTTCAACTGAAGATGTCAGTGTGTGATATTCAACCTCTCATACACAGGCGAGCATGCTTGGAAGTAGGAAACCATTCACAAAAAGAAATTGCAGCCATAATTAACTGTTGTAGCAACCACAGGACCCAGGACAAAGCTTGGCTCACGTAATAGCAGTTCAGCGTGTTGGTTTTTTTTTTTTTTCTTCTTCTCACCTTGCTTGGATCTTTGGCATCCACCTCTCCCAGATCTCGAAGCTCCCATGTTATCTGTCGCTTGTAAAAGTCCCCTTTGTCAGACTTCTTCACCTTTACAACTTTAACCTGGACAGGCCTCTCCGTCGTAACTTGAGTTGAAGAAGAAACGCAATTAGCTACTGACAAACCCACACAAATCCACCGTTTACACAAAGCACTAGCAGGTGTTATATTCTAGGGAGCAACTTTGTTATTTGCACTGGGGAACTCAAAGCATAGAGATTCCTCAAACATTTCTTCATATTATATTTATATTGTGCATACTGTACCCGTTGCACACAAGAAGCAATTTTTCTTTTTCTTTCCAGCCTTGCAGACGTTTACAATACTGAGGAGACGCTCGTCGTTGGGCGTGAATATGTCCCTCTGGAGAGCATGTTTGATGGCTGTCATTGTGGATGCTATTTTGGAAAAAGCATTTACTTAATATGGACGTAACAAACAAAGATACATTATACATCCACGGGTAATAACGGTGGATGTAGATCGCAGATCTATACAAATGTTGACTATTCGGTTGAACTCAGATCTCGAGGGTGTTTTCAACGATGTCAACACAAGCTGACATTCGACACCTCATCATCGAAACAGACAAAATAAGTAACCAAGCGATACTCCATGTTGGACTCGGCTTAATAAAACATCTGAATGACCCCGGTTAGTTTAATTCGTGATGGACAATTCTGCTGTCTATGGCGTACAATGCATTCATATGATACACTATGCAAAATGACTCATCGTTTCAAACCGAGTATCACTGTAATTCTCGGTTTGACACGACATATCCTTTTGATTAACAATCCCCACAACAGTTCAACTAACCTACTCCCTATAAAATTAGCTAGCTTTGTGCTACAATGGCTACTAGCTACACAAAGCATTAACGTAATTAGGGGAGCCGAGCCAGACATTTGTGGTTTTCTAACACAACGCTGAACAATAATATGTTTTGTCAAATATACTGCATGTTCTAGAAAATTAAATGTATTATAATTTACCTTGCCTCAGCTATCCTTAGCCCTTGGCAAATCCACCTCCCGACTACTTCCTGTACCAGTGAAATTGACATATCACGTGACGTGACTAGCGGAGTCAACCCGACCCCAAATCGTGATGAATTGTAGTATTCTTAGCGTTTGCAGTAATACAAATTACGTTTCTATATAGTCTGCATTATGTATAATTGCTTTCTCGTGATTCTCTTATGTTTGTGAATCTAAGATAAAACTATATAAAATATTCTGGCGAGATTTTAAGTGAAATGAAATGACCAGACCAGATAATAAACACACGTATGGTCGTTCCATGGGTTGTAACCGACTGTACTGACTATTTTTTGAAATTATAATAATTGTATAAATACAGTTTACTACTTTAGGCTACTTCAGTTCGTGAATTTGTACTGTATGTATCTAATATTTGTTCACATGACATAATGCCGGCAATATCAGACACCTACCAAGTTATCCTACCTTAGAACTATAATAATTCAGAAATAATAGTCATGTTGTGAACATACATTTAAACAGCTGTTGGATATTTGATATTGCAGAGATGACTAGGGACTAGTTTTAGTTCTTGCTGTAATATAAACGTTTATATAATATTTGCTCAGCTTTCAAAGGCAGTGGAAAGGAGTGCTAACGTTGAGATATCTATCTATCTATCCATCCATCCACCAGCTTGCATTAGTGAACTCTTGCCTAGAGTCCTCTGGCCAAGATCCCTAAATCTGCTGCCTGTCCGACTAATCAGACCGTACCATCCGGCCAAATTATGATAATCAATATTATAATTATTACAATTATATATTGCTCGTTATTTATTTAATAGCGATAGTGAATGATGTGGGTATTCACGCCTCAATATAGATCACCCCTATGGGTTAAATAATGGTATGTCCCAGTTCTTATTTCATCTTTCAATGAGCGTTAACGGGGTGATTGTCGCTTGGACTGTGCAAACCTTAATTCTCTGACTCCTAATTATTTTTTAAATAAGTTTATCTAGCCATATTTTGCTGTTTATTTTCATCCATCCATGAGGCCTCTGTAAACATTTACATTTTGTAAGTAAAAGCAAAAGAGCTCATTCTGGACTATTTTCATATACCATCACCAGAACCACTCTACTAGTTTGGCTAGCAGTCAGATTGCAGTTCAACCAATCTCCTGTGGAATACAGATAATACTTTACTAATAATACTACTGTTTATTAAACAGTTTTAGTTTTGGAAGCTAGTTTTAGTTTGGAATACATGATAAAAACGGATGAGAGATGCTATCATTGTTTTTAATTTGAGAACTTACCTCATCCCATTTGCTTCAATCAGCAACATTTATAGCAACATCAAAAGCAGATTTTGCCAACATAACCAGGATCAGGTTGGTAGATTTAGTGCTATTTACTTTGTTACTTACTTACTTAGGTACATACAGTATATTCATAGCAATCCCAAACCACGCATAAGTGAAGGCAGAGGTAGATATACTGTAGATATACTATGGCAGCAGCTTTTTTATAATTTGGTAAACATTTTGTCAGTGTGTCTTTTTGCAATCAGGTCATGCCTGTTTCATGTTTGCCTGTTTTGTTTTATCCTGCTAATGACACACGCACAGGGCTTTTTCATGCCACGTGTTGATCTTTCCTTTAGTCATGAATCACCCTGTTTTCCTGCGGACACTTACTGTCTATATATTTATATATTTCATGAATGTCAAAGGTTTTTAGTGCCGGTTCACATAAAGCTTTTCAAAGAATAACGTGTTGACAGAAACAGGAAAGTTGTGGCAGTTTTGGTCTGAAAGAAATTTGTATTTGAATCATCATTCCAGTCTGATCCAAACAACTTTGTGGACATGACGTCACCCGTCTCCGTATTATAGGTGTTCCCAGTGGCTGGGCTTGGCTGTATCAAGGGGACCACTACGCAGGCAAGGGAGCCCCAATGACATGCATAAAGAACAACATGCAGATGTCATTTGACAACAAAATGGCGTTCCACAACGGAACTGCATCGTCTTGGGAGGGCGATTGCATCTGTGTAATCTACAATGACATTTACATTGATGGCTGAAGCCTGACAGTCTTTGTATTTTTGAATGTAATCTGAAATGTTTGAGATTCTATCGGGATGGCATTTGATGAGGCCCTTTTAATATGCTTTAAGAACCAGTATGTATTGCATCATAGATTTTGTTTTGTATACATACGTACGTTTCATCTTCGTTGCTACAGGAAACCAGATCATTTTAAGCAGACTTCACGGTTACAAAATGTTTCACCTGATCTGAAAAATCCAAACCCAAGATGGACGTATCTATTTTACCAGATGCTGTTATCCAAAAGAAAAGAAAAACAACTGGACTGGAGTGCAGATTAACTATAGGAGTCATAACACATTTTGCACACATTGCGAAATAGAAGAGCATGCATTGCAACGACGTAATACACACAGATGTTTTCAGGTCCAATCCAAACCTACATTTGCAACCCAAGTCCTGTGGCAATTATACAGTATCCATACCTGATCTGGAGCCGAAAGAAAACTATAAAGTAGGTTTACGGATCTGAGAATGGATGTCAGAATCTGAGACCCTGTTTCCAGGCCACATTTACCGGTAGACCTACTGCTAAGATGGAATAGTGTATGTTCTGCTGACATACCCATTGAGGACAGATGGTTCACAGATTTGACACAAACATTCACATTGTGTTGTAGCAGAAATTGATTAATACAGTCTCATACCTTTGTGGATGAATAGCTAGTCGTCTGTGTAAGAGCTCTCACAGGTAGTCGAATGTTGTGATTCATGCTGTCAAACCTCTTTGACAACTTGGCCCACCTTGGTAACCTCATGGGAAGGTGAAGTCTACAGTCCTTACTGGCCAAATTACACACAAATAACATACTGGTCTTCCAGCAGAAGTGAGAACTGCTATTACGTGAGCCAATCTCTGTCCTGGGTCCTGTGGTTCTCAGTTAATTATGGCTGCAATTTCTTTTTGTGAATGGTTTCCTACTTCCAAGCATGCTCGCCTGTGTGTGAAGGGGTGAATATCACACACTGACATCTTCAGTTAAGATAAGGTGAACTATGAGATAAAATGTTTATTTAAGTACCATGTTCATTTTCTCTCCAAGGGAAAGTTTCCCAAATTTCCCAGAATTCTGAGTTCAGTACTGTACAGTTAGTCTAATCAGTAGATTAGACTAACCATGACTACTTTTCCAGATAATACGCACAAAACATAAACCTTTTAGTTTGGGCTCATCTGGAGTAGAATAAAGTCTGTGGCCAAAACACAGTGCTGTGATATATTAATAAAACTCAACATCATGTATCATAATCTCATTACCATAGCACCCCCTCTGAGCCTCAGCTCAAACACATCAACTAGGATAGATGATGAGGAGTTAACAAATGTTAATCTTTGTGATAATCCAAAACATTCCAAAGGTCATGCCATTTGGCACTCTCAGAAAGGTAGACACAAGGGTACACAACTCATTTATTTACAAGAGCCAAAATGAAACAACTCAAACCTGAGGTACAATCAGTTATATTTCAATATATCTGTTTTGTAGGCCTGCTTTATTTAATTATATTATGACACTCATCTTGGGTCCTGTTGGTGTAAAATGACAATCATTGACAATGTAGGTTTATTTAGTATTCTGTATTCATACACGCGCACACACACACACACCTACGTTTCTATGGCGTGTAATGAAGGCGGTGATTCAACCAGGGTTTATTATCTATATTCATCTTTGAGAATTTGCCAAGAGTCTCTAGTGTCTACTAAATGAGACATGCATACCATAATACTCAACACTAATGTATCACAATGCGTTATGAAGCATTCATAATAAAAAAATAAAAAATTGGCTGTATCTATGTTTCTCACATTGTCTCAGTAACGTTATCTAATAATAATATAATCATTGTTATACCAATTTAAGTAATAACACAAATTCCAATAACTTCTTCCTTCACCTAATATTCACACTGAGCTTTTCTGATCATGTTTGATGCTCTGGAGTATCATATCACTCATAATTAGCTATGGTGTACACACACACACACACACACACACACACACACACAAACACACACAAACATACACACACACACACATGAATGATGAA
>OMNS01061247.1:0-12345 GCA_900303225.1 Laemonema laureysi | reverse complement strand
CGCAAACGTTGCTATGGGACACGGTTGTTGCTATTTCAAGTACTCACACAACAATCACATAGCTAGACACTGTGAATAACTTAAGTTTCCCTGTTGGATAGCAACACGCATAGGTATTCGACTACATGCACATTCTTAAAAAATCTGCAATTTGCGTAGGCCATTATTTGAGAATACATTTTCGATCTTCCTAATCTAAGGGGGTAAGGGAAGACGTATGATCAGCTGTGGCATCGAAATGAAAGGTCGTCAGGGGGTAATGTTTGTGGAAACACGTTGGTTAAAACACGTTGGGTAAATAAGCATTGGTCCCCCCCAAAGTCAAAGACCTTCCTACGCCTATGCCCGTACCATCTCTTAATATCACTTTGTACCTCAAGAGGCCATTGTGCTGTCACTGCAGCATCTGTATTCTAATCTCTTGTCAAAGAGTCATGTCAAAAGTCATGTCAAAAGTACCCTGAAAAATTTAATGCTGGCTCTTACCAGATCACTTGAAGGAGAAAAACTTGACAACGCTATAGCACAGATTCACTGTAAACAGTAAGCTTTACGCTATATTCAGTCAGGTGGTGTGTTTTGGGGGGAGGGGCACCACAACTTTCTGGTAATATGCTGCCCCCTAACCCTTGTGGAGGACTAATTCAATAGTTGGCCAAATCTTACACATTGCACCTGCTATGAATAATACAGTAGCTACAAAGGGTATGTATGATATTCACAACAATATAGTCTGCCAGTTTACCAACAGGAGTGACCCCTACCGCCCTCTAACTCTCTTATGGTTTATGATTGTTATGACTGTTAGGATTGTTATATTGCACATACATACATACATACATACAACATACATATGCATATATATTTTATACATCTAATGACATAGATGCTTATACAGCCTAACAGGTCCCTGGACCACTAGTTGGGATGTTTCCATGGACGATGGAGCAGTGAGGCGGAGAGGAACACACCTTGCTCCAGCTAAGAGAAGTACTGCTGAGCAAACAGCGGGACGTGCAGCAGAGCAGAGACTGCTTTCGTCATGAATGAAAGGGCGCAGGGCCATGCAGTCCTGTACTGTAATGTTTAGGCACAGAAACACACCAAGACTTGGTTCATGGACAAAAGCATGGATAGTGACAGAGAGAGAGAGAGACATTCCTCGTCACACTAGTATCTGTAGAGCTGTAGTCAAAGGCCAGTAGGCAGACCCCAGAGCGGTTAATCCTTCAGACTATCCCGAGCACATTGTGGGGGAATCTTATTTATTACCCTACTTATTACACTCTATTCCGAACTACACTGTCAGAGGACGAGAAACACAGACACAGAAAGAGAGATGGTACCTCTCCTATAGAAATGTAGATCACCAAACACACACACACACACACACACACACACACACACACACCATCTGTGAGATTGTACTTTTGCTCCCATTTTCATCTCATCAGACAATGGTCTGTTTAATTTCAACATTAGCTGCTGGTCATCTCCTCTACTTGGGATACTGCCCACCCACTAACACAGATAAGTTGGTACATTCCATTCCTGACCATCCCTGAATCATCACATGGAACAAACCAACTGGAGATGTGTGAGGAGGTGTGTGTGTGTGTGTGTGTGTGTGTGTGTGTGATGCCCTCTCACATTTTCCTTGGCTAACAGTACCTACATTTATAGAGGCAGCCATTGTAAAAAAAACTCAAGCTAATAAATGGGCCCACCATTTAGTTTCTATAAGAAGGCCTTTTGTGTGGAGTGGCAGTCATTTAGGAAGGCTTCGGTAGTGCGTTCATCCGCCTAACTACCCTCAAACAAGGCTTTTATACACGCAGATAGGAAACTACACACAATTTAATGCCGATGTCTCATGACTGATTTAGAAATATTTCAACAACGTTGAGTCTAAATGGTTTATTTTAACATGCTAGAAATGAAACAAATATTTTTATTTCAATCTCCCATTGGGGATTTAACTGCATAACAGCCAAACAAATCTGGACTTCATCAAAACCATCATCTGGATATCTGCACATTCACAGAGTCTAAATGTGGCCATAAATGAGCCAATGATGATAATGTGGAAAGTGTGCATGCTGGGGCTCAATGGGCCCCTGTTCCCTGGTGGAGCCCAGAGGGGCAGATTCCTGCGCCTTCATCACCACTCATCATCATCATCATCATCATCACTTTTCACCTGACGTTGTTGTTGTTTTTGTTGTTGTATAAATATATCCATAAAGAAAATAATAGATATTTTAAAACGTTTGCTCTTCCTCAGTAAAATCATCAGTAAAAAACTGCCAGAGAAGGTGCTGTAGATGGATTGGCTTTCTGATCAACTGAAGGCTTTTGATTGGTTACAAAGCTCAAAGGTTTAATGAAACTAAACTAGATGGTGTTCCTTCACAGACATGTGATAACTAGATGAATGGCAGTAAAACACCTTGAGGGAAGGTATGCAGAAGACACAGAGAAGCAGGAGGCTGAGACAAGCTGTGTTCTGCCCTTCAAGCCCCACTTTGTCCAGACTGTAGGCACACGAGAACACCATCAAACACCATTCATTTAATACATCTAGTCTCAACAAAACTGGAACCAAAAACTGAATGAAGACTGAATGAACCAGAATGTCATGGATCACACATGCGTGCATGTGTGCGTGCATGCATGGAACACACACACACACACACACACACACACACACACACACACACACACACTGCAGCCAAATGACGAGATAGATTTCAGTGAAGAGTGCAAGAGAAAGAAAGAGAAGGGATCTCCACCCCTTCTCTTTCTCTCTCTTGCAAGCGCGTGATGTCAACTCTGAGAACACTAAACAATGCTTCAGAGAGTCATAGACATGCTTCTTCTCAGAGGATCCTCAACCACAAAGAGAACATGCTTTAGAACTGGCTGTGCTGCTGCTGCCCACAGTGGCAACAGACAGCTGGCCATCACAACAGAGCCCACAGGCCGGGCTGGTTGACCAACTGACTGGCTGCTGGGAGATGCCTTCACTGCTGGACTATGACAGGTATGTGAAGAAAGAGAGCTCAGTGTTTGGGAGCGTCAGCGTTTGACAGATGAAGCAGAGCAGGTTTTCAATCTGGGGCACCCAGTGGTAAGCAGAGGTGCTCCAGAGCCACACAGAGCCAGAGACCTGTCTCACTACAGTTCACCAGCAGACCTGACCCAGGAGAGTCCATGTGAAAAACATTCTTTGGTAAACAGTGCAGTGATTGGTTGATTTTGGGGGGCGGGGGGGCATGGGTTTGCATTCAGAAGAAGAAGCGAGTGTGGGAAGGACTGGCTGAGGCCAAGCTGGGAATGAGATAAGATTAAGGTTAAAGGTCAAAGCTGATACAATACACTGTAATAATCAGCCATTTAGTTAGACTAGCTTTAGCTAGTTTTCTTGGCACTTTTATAGTTAGCAAAGGTTGCATATTAAAAGTATTCTAATCCTTTCATTAAAAGGTGCTGTAGGTAAGATTTAAGAGCTATAATTTGAGCGTAATTTGTTACAAATGGCCTAGCCATCCGTCAGCTATTAGTGAGTGAAATGCGCTGTGGGATGACATGTGTATGACACCATTTCGATTTTTGACTGATTTTTGACCAATCAATCAATCTCTTTCCCTGATTGTTTCGGGGAATCCATTCCAACTGTCTCAAGTAACAGAAGATGTCTCACCTCTGCACAACTTTCAGTGAGTGGTTTGGGGAATCCTTCTCGCCCGTTAATCACAGCTGCGTGAAATGCAATACTTCTCAATGTGAGGGAGGGAGCAGAGGGGGAGGAGACTCTCTTCCGCTTTTTTCTGCTCTCTTTATAACTCTCAAATATTACCTACAGCACCTTTAACTCATGGTGTGCCTTTTCACAATTGCTTTATCTGTCTCGTGAGCCATATCCTCCATAATACTTTGAGGTCACCAGGGTTCAGTGGATTTGTCGATTACGTCATATTAATCATATTAATTATCATATCATATTAATTTGCTGTGCTGAGGAATCGCCAATATTTTGTGGGACTTTGACTGAGGACTACAAATGAGACTATCAACACCCCAAGTAAATAAGTAAATGTAAAAGTATATCTGTAGAGAGATTATTGAAATATCTGCTTTTAGTTATTTTTGATACTTTTGATAGAAGTTTTCAAAATTCATTATGAAATGCTTGGCCTGGGAGTTAGCTTAAACGTAAAGGGAAGTTAAGCTGTGAAATTTATTGGCATTTAAACATAGTTGTAGTCACCTTGTAAACAGCAAGAGGGGCAACACGAATACAGTCCTCCTCTAAGTTTTCCTGAAGATCTAACCTCCACATGAGCCACTGAACTTGGAATAACTTAACCTATACCTGCTTTAAGGGGGGTGGGAAGGTGGTTCCACTGGCCTTCATGACCCATAAAAGAGCAATTAAACCTCTACCAAGAAACCTCATGCACACAGATGCACGCGCCCAATGCAGATGCACACGCCCAACATACACACAAACACAAACACAAACACACACACCTAGAGACTAATATCGTTAGTCATTCAGACTAATAGTCTAGAGAAAGTCATGAGTTGACGTGAGGGACTGTGTATTAGCTTGTCCTTGTGAAACTGAGAGAATCCATCAGAAGAATGTGTGTTGATGTTTGTCTTCAAGTCAACAATCTGCCTCTGGCTGCAATAATGAGATCTGTGTGTGTGTGTGTGTGTGTGTGTGTGTGTGTGTGTGAGAGAGAGAGAGAGAGAGAGAGGTTCAGTGCCAGGCTCAAGGACTGTAAGGATCTGAAGCCACATCCTCTAATTTTAGGATAAACCTTGGGTGCAGCGCCATCTCTGGTGAAACACTGGTTGTCATTGCTGTGTGTGTGTGTGTGTGTGTGTGTGTGTGTGTGTGTGTGTGTGTGTGTGTGTGAGAGATAACAATACTTACACAGTGTTCAAATCGTATCTTTAAGAAAATTAAACTCGCTGACAATTCATGGATTTCTGCAATATCATATGATATTCATTAAAAAAACACACGTGTTGCCAAGTTCTGGTCCTAACTGATAAATGATGACATGCATTGTGAGGCTTCTGGGAGGTCAAAGAGTGACAAGCCTAGTTTTACAAAGTAGATGGAAAGATTTCAGAAAACAACACTCCATTGGAAAACATTCTTTCAGCAAGTATGAACTGGTGTCCCATTAGCAAGGAAAGAAAAAAAAAGAAAACGAAAAGCAAACTCTGAAAGCAGAATGAGTCAACTACAGTATCCAGGAAGTATATTGATGTGTAAGTGTTTAACTGTTCAAACAAGTCCATTTGTTTCGATGGGACGATATGCCAAGATGATCGCCCGCAAACCAACGTTAGGAGAAATTAATCCCTTTTTTTAGCCAACAGTAATGCCGAGATGGTAGTATGACTCCCCTATGAATTGAGCCCCGCTGGGACAACATAATTACAGTTCTGAAGAAGGTTCCTTCCTAGGTTCAGTTAAGACAGAGCTCAACCTTTTCACTCCTTATCAGTCAGGACGTTGTTCTTGTGTGTGTCAGGGAAGCCTTGATGGATGAGGGAACAGCTCGACATGTCCTTATGCTGCAGTGCGTGTATAGGAATTTTTATGGGAAGCTCACCCCAATGAAACAAACATGGAAATATCCAGTTAGGAGGCGAGGAGGGGAAAGAGGGAAGACTGGGTTTTGGCAGCAGTCGGTGGGGAGAAACCTATAGGTGTGGCTCAGGGTCAAAGGTTGCAGGTTGAGGTCCGGAGAACAACGTGGGGAACAATGTCATAAATTAGTCACGACATGTGTTAGGATGGTAACAAAAAATGAGCTGGTAACAAAATCTGTGTCTGCCTGTCTGCATATATCCTCTGTGATGGAGATGTTGATTGGAGGGAATCGTGGTACCAGGTAGAGCGACAGAGAAAGAGAGAGAGAGAGACAGAAAGAGAGAAATAATTAAAAATGTCTCCAATGAGTTTGACATACTCTTAACTTTCTTGGCAACATGAATGTTTCACTCCGTGCTGATAAAGTTTTTTTAAATAGAATTGAGAGCTATCGTTTACAATTATATTGATAACGGCCTCCATGTAAAAAACATTTGGTCAGATCACAAATGTCCCTCTTTTGCTCTCTCTCTCATCTCTGTGCTGTCCAGTGAGTATAAAAACAGAACCAGTCTTTTCATGACCATACATGGCGGCCTGGTGCTCTGGTCTCTGGGGCTCCTAAACACTGCTCCGAGGTTGTGCCAAAAACCCCCGGGAGGGGGGAAGGAGCGGCTACTGAGTCCATGTCTCCACAAGTGAGACACAATTTGAGGTTGAACCATTAATATTGGTGTGAGAGAGAGTTTGGAGTTTTCTATGGTCAGACCACAGAAAGTGGAAATGTAACTTGCGCTCATCAGCTAGGCGACTAGTTACATGTATTTTTATTTCACAAGCGGTCACGTTGTGTTCTTTCGTGTCTCGTCATACCCAGTCCTGTGCAGATCCATTTCAAAAATAAATAATATCAAAATGCCATCCAAACATATTATTATTACATATATATTATATGTTATATACAAGTCTGCTCGCAGATATACAAACTCAACTCTCTCTCTCTCTCTCGCTCAGGGTTTTCCAACTGCCACCTGTTCAGCAGATGTGTCTTCCAGTCCCTCATGACTGGGACTCATTGTTATGTATCATTGTTTTGGGAAATGTATGATGACACACACACACACACACACACACACACCTTGTGAAGCACACCCAGTTCATTAGATATTAGATCCAGCACTTAGCGACACAAGTGTTTGTATAAATAGATACTCAGTCACATACTTTGAGCTAGGAATTTAACGAATGCCCCTCCATGTCAACCACTCCAAGTGGCTGTGGGCATTACTTAGGGGCCGACTCTTTGACCTGAGAGGGAGCATTGTGGGAACAGAGGCGTGGACTGTTCCAGCACCAGGCTTCCAGCTTTGGAAAAAAAAAACCAGTCCCACAATGGCAGGAAAGGGAAACGTGTGATGGAAGTCTGGCCGCTACTTTAGCGCAGGCCTGGGAGGAAGTGGTCATCATCAGCACATTATAAACATTCATAATAGTTATGAACAGGAGATGTACCTTACATAGAGTCAGAACGATAGAGAGAGCGAGGGAGATGAAGAGAGATACCTGTACTTGAGTGTTATTTGGGATTCAAATTATTCTGTAATAGTTTTTTAATTTAATTTAAAGGTCTGTTATGATTTGCAAACATGAGTGGAACATCTGAATCACAATATAATTGATATAATTTCCACCATTTACATTATTTCATTATCATTTTCCCCGTCATGTACTTCCAAATTTCCTGGTCTAAACACTGAGGTTCAATCCCTGCTCCTTGCATCAGCATCGCAACCGCCGGTTCACCTGTGCTCTTCACCTGTGATATGCTCCTGGGGATTGAGCAGGACAGAGAAGAGATGACAGAAGTCCATTTGATTATCAAAGTAGGGCTCATTATACGCCCTCTCGCAGTTTAGGAGTCTGATCTTCACAAAGTCGTGCTAGCAGTCAGCTAGAGTCAAGAGACCGAGATGCATACCCAAAGAGAGAGAGAGAGAGCCACACCTGGCAGAACTTAGCCACATCTGGCTGAACTGACTTACAAGAACAACTCTTACTGAACTTTCCACATCTGAGACATTCCAGCATGGTACTCCGTCTTAGCACCGTACCCATAGCGTCATCAACTGACCACAACATACATATAGCATAGGATAATCCCAACACATTATCACAAAACGCAATATTCCAAACAGTAACACACTGTTTACAGTTGCCTATCGCATATCTCTCTCTTTTGCTCTCCTCCCTTCTCCTCTTCTCAGAGGAATGCTGGTAGTGAATGTTGTATGGATTTCAGACACATGGCATTTGTTTTCCAAGATGCTGTTTCTCCTCATTCCTAAGACGGACAGGTGTTTAAAGATTCCAACATTCCAGCAGATTTAAGCTGGGATGGTCAAATCTGTGTGTGATCCATACCAAAGAGCCCAAAGTTGAAACAGTATGATATTGTATGATAACAGTATGGTGATTTAAGAAGCTCTTTAGCATGTGATATACAATAACATTTATGGCATTCTTTCCAACATTAGCAACAACAACTACACTTTAGTATTAACATAAATTAAATCCTCATTGAGAAAAAAAAGGGTTTCTTGAACAAAATGAAAAGCTAAGTTAGATAAGAAGAGAAACAGCACTTGGACAAACCTTCCCAAATACTGTTTCTAGGTTATTCGAATCTTGGACTCCAAGTCAAACAGGTGCTGTGCAGCCTTGTATCAAAGGCAGGCTAGGACCGCACCGAGCTGCTCCAGATGTATGTGGAGCAGCTACTCCTCAGAAGGGCCTTGATAGCAAGTCAAGATGTCTGTTTAAATAATGTTTCCCCCCCCCCCTTTTTTGGGGAAATAAATAATTACACTAATTAACACTATGAACACTAGCATGTGAGCTTGTAGCTCAAACTGATTTAGGAACGTTTAAAACCTTTAAAATAGTTTAAATAATAATTTATATAAACCCCTTGGGCTTCTCAACTGTGTGTTGGGTTGTTTACTCTTTTAGAATCAACAGTCAAACATGACCAAAAAGGGTTAGCCTGTGGGTAAAGTGCTACTAACAAAGCCAGATTGAGTTCCCTGGTTTCTTGTAATGTCTGCTGCCGACGTGATACCCCTCTCCCTTGGTTTGACCATGACTCACTGCTAAATCACACAAGTACACAGAGGAATACAGTTAGCAGCACATTGCTACATTCACAATCTAGATGTACTCATGAGAGGAGTCTGCCAAACAGCTTTCAGTGGAAAGGTTACTGAGAAGTGCAGGGAAGGGAAGTCCAACGAAGATTTTTGTTTTCTCTTAGATAGAGAGGTTGTTCGGGAGAACATCTATTTTAATGTTGTTACCTGTGTCTAGATATGACATCTGGGGCATCAACATCTTACTGTGACCATGTGTACTATGATAGGACAGCAATATGGAAGTCACCATCACAACCCCAAGAAGATGGATTGTACTCCTGAAATGTATCTAATATCCATGATCGACTCATCGCTGCACCAAATTATACTAACGTGTAACCAAATGAGAATATACAATATACATAAAAATACTATTTAAGTAGTTTGTGAGGAGTATTGATGGCCACAATTAAAAATTTTTAAAAAAAAGTTTAGCTGCATTGTTTCTTCTTTCTTTGGTACCACAGGTCTTGGCCATGCCAAACCCCACCCATCTGGGACAACAAGGAGAGGAAAACCAGCCAGGCATGGAGCATGGTTCCTATTAACAAATACTGTTAAACCTTAAAGACCATGTAGGCTGCACAGAAAGGTCACAACCCAGGCTTATTATGGTCTGTCGCTGGGAGCTTACATATTGGAGCTGCACTCCTGCATCTCATCATTCTCTGTACCAACCATTACATGGCTCTGGGAGACACACACGCACACATGTGTGAGTGCGTGGTGGAGGGCAAGACTAGAGCTGTTATGGAAATGGAAAAACAATGCAAATTCCTCTGTGAAACCTGATGCAAACACTGTGTGTGAATCTCATCACAATGCAAATCCCAACAGGCAGAGATGTGTCAGGACCGACAGGCAGGACCCACACTTCTCCTTCTAGACAGATTTATGCGTTTCATGCTGATGTCTATCAGCTTAGTGTTGGCAGTAGTATTGAACAGTATCTACCAACAGTACTGAGAGAGACAGAGACAGGCAGTCTCATGCAAGTGTGCCATGACAGGGTATGTCTACTAGAAGAAGAAGAAGAAGAAGAAGAAGAAGAAGAAGAAGAAGAAGAAGAAGAAGAAGAATTGTATTGAACTCACAGGTGCACGCATGCACTGAACACACACACACACACACACTCTCACGCATGCAGTGAGCGTGTCCTTCCTTCAGGGGCAGCCAGGAGAATACTAGAGGGCAGTCATTTTCCAAAGAGCATGAAGACGTGTACAGAGTGCTGGGGTTGTTGCAGGACTAGCAGTGGTGTTCTACACAACAGGGGGAAACAGGAGCCAGGCTTTGGGCTGGCTGCCACTCAGGACAATAGTCTCGCTGAGGCAGAGCTTCCTTGAATTGTGTGTGTGTGTGTGCTTGCACACAAGGACAAGCGAATAAACGGCTGGGCCGCCCGTGAAATGCCTTTTCCATCCCAGGCCATCCTGCTTCACTTCTCCCTGGGCCGAGCACTCCCTGACGTGCACGAGTGCTCACACATCATCTGTGCAGAGCTTCTACCCGTCTGCATGCCCCTGCCCTGCTAATGACCCACTCCCCAATTGGCCTGACTGCACAGTGGTGACCTTGTGTCAATGGACACAAGGGTGACCACTCCAAGGTCAAATGGCCAACTTAATAATCGGATTCAAGTCAAAGCTAACATATTGCTGCATGCCATTATTTCACAATATTTCACAATATATTGATTATAATTTGTTAGAAATGGCCTAGCCATCCATCAGCCATTAGTGAGTGACATGTGCTGTGAGAATAGTTTTGAGTTGACTGCACCTGCCTCTTTATGAGACCATTTAGATTTTAGACCGCTCCCGGCTCATTTCTGACCAAAAAGGGCATCTCTTCCCTGATTGGTTAGGGAATCCAACTGTCAAACACAGGCGCACGAAATGCAACACTTCTCAATGGCGGAGAAACATAGGGAGGGAGGGAGCAGAGAGGGACATCGTTTTGGTTTACTTTCAAAATCTTGTTCTCTTCTGCTCTTTTCTGCTCTCTCAAGGTCAACATCAACTTTATTGTCCCACAAAGTAGAACATTTGTCTTGGGCTTTCCCCGTAAAAGAACATTCCACATACAAAAAACACTGATGTTCATTATGAAAAAATACATACAGCACGGTTCCTAAAAGCACCTAAACAGAAAAAACAAACAAAGATCTGTGCAAATCCCTTTCATAAAAACAAAGATCCTCCAATGTCCATCCTGGCCTCGTCCTTTTCTTGTCTGTTGCTGTTTCAACGTTTTATTGACACAGGGATAAATTAATGGTTGAATGTATTTAATCTCAAAAAGGGACTCAGGTCAGATAGGACAGTAACTATCTTAGTGGCTTGCCTTAGGGTAGCCTGTTCGTGCGTAGACTGCAAGGATGGATGCCATCTTACCCCTTTAATCCTCCATGCAGTCTGCAACAATCATAGCAGTTTGAATTTTAGTTGCACAGAGAGGTTACCAAACCAAGCTGTAATTTGTTTGGTATCTGATAAGGATCTCTAAGACTGCCTGATAAAAGACATTACATAACATACGTTTTTCAACACCATGAACTCTAAGTTGACGTTGTCAATAAAAACACCAGGGGTATGTGTATGAGGAGACCTGTGAGATCGTTTTATTTTGGATAACCACAGGCCTGTGGTTGCCAACTGTTCCTGTGGTCAAACACTATCTCCTCAGTCTTTAACATTCAAGACAAGGTGGTGGTCATCGCACCACTTTACAAACCTTAGTATCTCTAGTAATAGGGTTAGGGTTATCCTTTTTCATTAAAGCTAAGATGGCAGTATCATCTGAAAACTGAATGATGTGATTGTGAGGGTTATAGCGTCTACACTAGTTAGTTTAGGGTAAAAGGGACGGGTGAACTGACACAACCGTACTCAAGGTTCGAGGTTCTGAGAGAGTACCATTAACACTGACCTGTTGTTTCCGATTGGTTAAAAACAAGTAATACCATCCAATAATGAGAGGGTGGACATTGAGGTCATTTAGCTTCTTAACTAATAAATGCGACCGTATTAAATGCTGAACTAAAATCTACAAATAAAAGACGTACATATGAGGTAGGATCCTCCTGGTGCTTCGATATAAAAGGCTATGGCCGCATCATCTGTACTTCTATTACACCGATAGACGAACTGAAAAGGATCTAGTGAGCAGCTGACCTCTGGTTGATTTTAGGTCAGATTTTAAGTCAAAGCAACTGGACAGTTGTCATTATTTTCCTTACAGCATGCTTTTTTAGGGAACAGGAATAATAATGGAATTCATCATTTTTTCCAGGTGGAATGAACAGCATGAAAAGAGACTTCTGGGAGATAGGACACTAGGCTTCTGCCAGCTCTTCACGGCATGATTTCAGCAGAAACCCAAAAATGCCATCTGGTCCAGTGGCCTTCCTGGGGAAGGTGCATAAGAACAGTCCCTAGACTACATGCTGGTCAATGATTTTTTTGGATAGTTTGATGCAGGTAATGTATCTAGAGACACTTTTTGCTCCTGAGAAGAAGTCAGCTATTTCAAACCTCA
>OMNS01061238.1:0-16281 GCA_900303225.1 Laemonema laureysi | reverse complement strand
GCACACGCACATGCATGCACCCGCATGCACACATGCATACATGCACGCACGCATGCACACACACACACACACGCACACACACACACACACACACCCAACATACCATGGCAAAGAAGAGGACACTGGCTACTACGGACTGGTAAAATATCTGCAGCAGCCTGCACACATTGAAGGACCTGAGCCTCCTCAGGAAGTACAGCTTGCTCTTCTGTGTTGTCAGCCCAGTCCAATTTATTGTTCATGTGTACTCCCAGTGGCTGTATGCCAGGGTCTTATTCCCTCTTGTGTTACAGGTCACATAATGGGTGAAGTTCATCATTGTTTTGGAGACATTACCATGGATAAAGTCTCCAATGACCATGATGAATGTGCTGGGGTGCTTTGTTTATAATCCCGCGACAGAGGAGTGGATGACGTCACTCGCTGGTGCCGCCACCACACTTGTTGTGTTCATATCTTGTGCTTCATGGGGTTGCTTGTTTCTCTACATGGCACCGGCCATGTCTCTTGGCCCTATGAAAATGTCAATGTCCCAAATTCTGGTCCCAACTTTGACCTTGATGCTTCTTTTGGAACGGCGAAATGTTAGCGCCAAAGGATATAATGCATGTCCTCCCCCCTCATTATTCAATAAGCGATAA
Organism: Laemonema laureysi; assembly: GCA_900303225.1. Lineage (NCBI taxonomy): Eukaryota > Metazoa > Chordata > Actinopteri > Gadiformes > Moridae > Laemonema > Laemonema laureysi. The sequence continues at coordinate 15,640 of OMNS01061238.1, read as the reverse complement.
ACATAATTTAACATGAAAAAATAATTCACTGCAGAGGGAGATAAGACTTGCTGTCTTATCTCCCTCTGCAGTGACTCCTATTAAGCATTGTACTGACACTCCTCAACTCTTTGTGAATTGTTCCTTCTTTTTTCGTGTTAAATGATGTTCCAACCATCTACAGTCTGCTTGCCTAAAGCATCTTGCATTAATTGTTGAGTGCTTTTGACGACCAAGGTCCTGTGAACAAAGACTTATCTCATAAGTCACCTTCAACATTTTAACCACAGTAAGATGCGGGATATCAAAATGGCTCTGTGTTTCTTGCAGATCGATGCAATGGATATTTTCCTTGTGCTGTTGGTGCTGTCGCTTTGAGTTATCATAAAGTAGTTCTGCCAGCCATTTTCCATTAGGGCTTTTTAGGGATTTTGTTTGTTTCCCATGCCATGTCACTAACTGTCCTGTAATTTCAGATCTGACCACGCCCCCTGTGGGCATCTGCAGCTCATTACCTCATTAGTCCGTCAGTATAAATACCAGTCCACTTCCCTTTGTTCTCTGCCATATTGTTTTGTGTGTGTTATGCTAAACTTTCCCGCAGTCTATGTTCCACTTTGTTCCTGACCTGCCTCTTTTGTGGACCTTGGATACCCTGCCTGCCCATTGTTGGATTTCTTTGCCTGATTGACTGACCTCCTAGTTTAGATTCCCAGCCTGCCCCTTGTTGGATTTGTGTGCTTGATCTGACCTTTGTCAGGTCAGGCACTTTGTTTACTGAAGTAAACTGAACTTTGTCATTGCTATTCCATCTGTCTCCTTCTCATGCTTTTGGGTTCAAACCTGCCAGTATCAGATAGTAACTTTACACTGGCAGCAGATGGCAAGCACTTAATGATGTGGAAAGAGTGTAATAAGTAATGAGAAAATAATGACCTGATGTACAAGCTAAAAAACCTGGATACAACACAAATGTCATGTAGCAAATACATCCAAAGCTATGACATGAACACGCAGTGTACGTTCACAGTGAACATGCTAACCTACATCCATCCTCAATCTTTTTTCCGTCTTTCTTCATTTTGAAACCTAATTCTGTAGGCGATAGTTATCACCTATGGTAGCTGCATTCAAACAAGGGTTTCATTCTCATTTCATTAGTACATTTTCATCAAACATCAATTTTTCAAATCACCAGTTAACTTCTACCAATGGGGGCTTTGATAAATGGCTATGCTAACGATTGGAGATGACATAAGAATAAAGTTCCCCCTCTTCCCCTTAGAATTTACAATAGCCCAACCCCTGAGTAGACTATGTATAAGCTCTGTTATGCTGGAAGTCATGCAGCCTTTTCCTGCACCTACACCTCAGTCCCATCCAGGTGATGGATTAGGCTTCATGCAGATGATTCATTGTATGAATGTATGTGGATATTTGGATTTGGGTAGACACAAGGTATGGGAAGAGTTTCAGCACGAGCATTACAATATGCAATCTCATTCTCAATAGTAACATTCAAGCGATTACACTATGAATGTATCCTAATATTGTCCTCCAGCACCCTAAGACATTTTGGTGAATTTAATTAGCATGGATAAACAGAAAATACTTAAAATGAGAGTATAAACCCAATTTTTTAATGTCACATATTTTGGGCCATGCTGAAAAGTGCCATTCGATTTGATTTAGGATGCTAGTCTAAGATGTGGTCATAATGCTCAGTCAAAGATATGATTCGGCCCAGACTGTGTGACCCCAATGATAGTTTACTACTGTGAAAGTTTTTACTGAGCCTCAATAGCCTAAATGCTTCTGTCTGGCTACATTAATGAAGGCAATGTAAGTAATTTATGTTGTAATCAACATTTTTTACATTTAACGCACCAGTGCTCCCAATATCCACTCATGACGCTCCACAGACTGCAGCTAATTATAATCTTCCTCATAAGTGCCTGATATGTAATGGTTCACACCAACATTAATACTTTCACTCCTCTCTGGTCCCCAAGTTCTGGTTCAACACAATCACCTCTTGATACTTACATAACATCTTTGTGACCTGTCGATGGCAGGCTTTCTGCTGCTGTCTACGGACGTTGCAGAAGCTCTCCTGGCCCGAGCTCGACTTAGCCTTGAAGACCTGCAGCATCTTCCCACGCTTCAGATGCAGGCCGATGAGCAGGTAGAGCACGCTGATGGTGAGCATGGGCAGCACGAAGAACACCAGCGTGGTCACCTGGATGGTCAGGTTGTACCACTGGAGGCTCAACGGCACGCAGATGGCAGAGTCTGGCGTGTCCACGGTGTCCGAGGTGTTGGCGCCTGCGCTGAGCCGGGGTCGGCTGGGCAAGGTGGCGATGCCGTGCAGGCTGGTGTTGGGCAGCGCGCACAGAACGGAGACGCCCCACACGGTCAGGATGACCCGCTTGGCGTGGGTGCGCGTCACCACGTATTTAGCACGCAGCGGGTGCACCACAGCGATGTAGCGCTCCACGCTCAGCGCCGTCACGTTGAGGATGGAGGCGAAGCACACCATCTCGAACAGGAAGGTCTTGAAGTAGCAGCCGCCCTTCCCCAGCAGGAAGGGGTAGTTCTGCCACAGCTCGTACAGCTCCAGCGGCATGCCCAGCAGCAGCACCAGCAGGTCCGACACCGCCAGGCTGAACAGGTAGTAGTTGGTGGGCGTCCACATCACCTTGTTGCGGGTGATGACGGTGCACGTGAGCACGTTGCCGATGGCGCCCACCAGGAAGATGGCGAGATAGATGAGGCAGACTGGGAGGAACATGGGAGAGCGACGGACCCCCCGGTACTTCTCCAAGTACTCTTCGTCAGTCAGACATGCGTCTTCCAGCTCCATGTGACTCAGGTTCAGGGCAGCTGTCAGGTTGTTGCAGCGTGATTGTGACAGACAAGCAAAGCCATCTTGGCTGGCAGTCAGCTCAAAAGTGCAATTGGAGCTCGACATAGTGCTGGGTTGCCTGGGGTAAGTATCTGAGAAAGAAACAACAAAACAAATATCAACCAGGACTTCCTCATTTGACATACATTTGTGACGTTTTCTTTGGTAGTACCTCTGTGGCTAAAAAAGAAATGATGCTGACATGAACATTTGCAAGGATTATAATTATGGGGCTGTTCAATCAATGAATGCTAATGAACTTTCTATGACATTGCAGAGCTAATTATGTCTTCCATTATGTCCAGTGCATTCCCAATGACCAACACAGAGAATGTGCTTTGATATATGCATATGCATCTACCAATTTGGTAGGTCTCATTTTCAAGGCATTGAGGAAGTGCAATTGCAAAGTATGGTTATGGCAAGTAACAATCAAGCACAATGAACAACAGATGGATGTTTGTTTTTTCAGACATTGGAAATATTCATTGACAGATGGTAAAACAGCAGAAACCTCACAGATGGTACTTGTTATTGGTGTTATTTTGACCTCTCCTAAACTTTGTTTTGAGTTGCTGCTGGAGAGTAGGCTTCAAATCAAATCAAATCAAATCAATCTGTATTCATATAGCACCTTTCAGACAAGGAAATGTAATTCAAAGTAGTGAGTAGAAAAACTAGATTTGGACACAGAATGGTTAACAGGCGGAACGGACGGAATCAGACCCAAAATAAAAGGATGGCAATATACTGGCATACATGGCTAAAGGGCCGATCTGAAAAATAGATACTTCAATCTCCCTCATTAATTTACTATGGGGTTCCTCAAGGGACAATTCTGGGACCACTGCTTTTCTTTATTCACCATGCTTCCTCTTGGTGATGTCATTGGCAAGTGCAATGTACATTTTCACTGTTCTGCAGAGGATCCAGTGACCAGGCTACCATAGCTAGTTCCCCAAATGTTCAAATCAATCAATGTCTGACATCAAAAGCTGGACATCAAACTTTCTTCACCTTAAAGATGTAACTCTATTAGAACTATCACTACACTGCCTGTATAATTTCTTGTATACTCGCCATAGTCCCAAATATATTCGCTTCCGAAATAGTACATTGGCTTCCCACAACGTGCAAAAAACAAAATGTGACCAAGTCACTCCTGCGTTCGCTTCATTACTCTGCCTGTCACCTTTCGAATAGATTTCTAAATTATTCAAAATTTAAAAGCTTTTATGGCCAGACCTGGGCTAGCCCCTCCCTGCAGCTCAAACATCTAATCTGCATCTAAGGATATAACCAGATCTCTTTGCGGCGCTGTCCATGTTGGAGCATCTACTCTGTTAGGGCTTCCACACATTACGCATTGGCCATTTCATGACCCTACTCATAAAGCGTATTTATTTATTTTTTATTGGGGCATCTCTCCGATGTTCAAAGGTTTTTCTGCGACCCACATTTAGTATTCGATTTTGCATTCATGATTTAATGCATAATATTCATATAATTATTTCATATAATATTTAATAAAATGGGATGTAGTAGTAGTAGTAGCAACAGCAGTAATCCCAGTAGTAGCTGTAGTAGCCTCGTAGCAGTAGCTGTAGTAGTAGTAGTAGTAAATGAATAGAGAAAGAACATAGGACTTTAATGGATTTTGGGAGGGAGGTCACTTAACATCATGAACCATGATGTTTCAAGCGTACAGGAACATTCTTTTCAATGTGACCTGGTTGTTTTCAACCCAGTAATAGACTTCGCTGTCATCGGCATTGCCGGCACGATTGGCAAGTGTGTACTGAAAAGTGCACACTTGTACACTTGAAAAGTGCACACTTGTGTACACAGTGTACTCTTATACTGCGCTGTTTTACAAATGCCATTGAGAGGATTTCCTCTCTTAATGGTGGTGGATTAAATCAAGGGGGCATTGTGTGGTAGACCCCACGCTTTAATTAAGCATGCGGGGGGGGAAACAAATCAGCCAGTCCCGTGTCATGTCTCCAGGCTTGCATTTTTCAAACATTTGCCATGGTGGTATGGTACCTGCACTGCTGCTGCTGCTATACCACCACCCATGCCCTCTCTCGGATAGCAGAACATGTCTCTAATCTGAAGGTGAGAATCGCATGTGTCTGGCGGTGCCGACTGCTGTTTTTCACACTGCACCGTCCTGTACGTAGCGTACGTGCACATGTGTTTAGTTCAGGGTTCTGGGTTCTGTGGAATTCCACAGGCTGCTGCTTCATAAATGTAAATATGCCGATGTAATATGCTAATGTTTTGAATGATTTTGAATAATTACGCACACAACACTGTTATGTTATGTCTCATCCTGTTTTTCTTATGAGTCGGTATGGTTTGCTTGGGCTGTCGATGATACGGTCAAAAAGTGAGCTGATAGAAACGCGGTAGCAACCTGCTTTCCGAGTAGTACATTCAAATTGTGTTGTCTAATTTGTTATGGAAAATGGATGTAATGGGAAAAATTAGATTACTGTCATTTGTATTCTGGTAAATGTCCTCTTTTTACACCGGATCTCAGTTAGAGATCTTACGTGGCGCCTTGCATTATTAATACACTCTAGATGTTTTTAAGAGTTGACTCGATGGCGATGGTGCTTCTATTATTAAACATTTGCGACTGACAGTGGAAGATGGAGTGATGGTCAGAAATTGCAACAGCCTCCTGATACCTTTTTTCCTATCATTCTATTCTTACACCCACAGTCATTATAAAGGATCACTTTAATAATACACTTTGATATACTGGGTGCGCACACACACACGCACACGCACACACACACACACACACACACACAAGCATGTACGTATACTATACTATATGAGCTGTGTGTGTGCTTGTGTGTATATGTGTATATGACTCAGATGGTAGCGCCAGGTACAATTTATATCAATCCTTTGACACTGTGGCATTGTGTCCAATGTTACACAGGAGGACCACTTTACTTAACGAGCGCAGCCCATCTTTAAAAAAACACCATTAATCTGGATGAAAGTCTTTCATGCGTCTCAGAAACACAGAGTTATACTCCTCAAGTTGTAAGCCGTTGTAACACCTGTCACCTGCATTCGTTCATGAATATTTCACTTTATAGGTTATGCAGTGATCCATCCAACAAACGCTACAGTATCTTCCAAACTCCTTGTAGTCATAGAAAAATTCACTATGCACACAAACGGACTCTCATATCACCAACAAATGTTTCATATATTATTATACATATATTTCTGGAAAAAAAGACACCTGAAAAAAAAGATAACAATGATGAATCATTTTATCTTACTAATAATAATTAGAATACGATAAAAAAAACGATATAAAGAGAATTAAAAACCCCAACTATGTGTAATACTATGCAAACAGATCCATATAATGTCCAGCAAGTTCCAATTAGTAACGCAGAGAAATTCTTCCATAATAATAGATAGTACAGAAATAGGCTTACCTGCTGGTATGCGCTTGTGATGTGTTGTCCTTCTTGTTTTAGTGCCTTGATGCCAACTGCGGGGGACTCGCTGGTGACAACGTGCTTTATTCTGCTGCTCCCAGGGTCCATTCATGCGCTCCAGCTCCAGCTCTGACTCTGCCCTCACACCCGAGTGCTGCTGATGCTCGCTCAGATCACCCATCCTCTTCCTCTCTCTCTCTCCCTCTCTCTCTCCCTCTCTCTCTCTCTCTCTCTCTCTCTCTCTCTTTTACTCACTTACACACATGCACCGAACCAACTCACTCACACGCACGGACGCACGCGCTCACACACACGCACGCACGCACACACACACACACACTGGTGCGCAGTGTTTTTTATTTTTATTTTGAGTACTAGAAATGTGCTGTTCAACTGCAGTCAGTGTCCCAAATATCAGGAGCCACACACCAGTGGCCCCGTTGAGGAAACAAACCAAACAAAACCAGGCGTTAAAGGTCAAATCAACACACTGGGAAGTAGGGATGTTTAATGTCACCTGGCGGTGGTGCGTTAAGTTTGTCACCGGATGAAAAATGGTCACAAACTCGGGAATATATTGGCTAAGAAAGTGAGCCAGAGCTGTGCTTTCTTGCTACATTAGTTTGTTTGTCCCTTTCATCTCTCTTTGCTCATCTGGAGAATTTCCTGGCATTTGAGCAATGTGCACATTTATTTTGTTCGTCATGAAAACCCTGTGAGAGTTACATTCCGTGCCGGATGTCTGGCTGAGGTGGTTACAGTTTGTCGATCTGCATTTTGTTTTTAAATACGCACAAACAATTATATCAGATGCTGTGAATGACAGACACGATGATATCTCTATAATATTACATTAATGGTTAACGGTGCCATATGTGACAGATTCACTGTAGGAAATCATAGAGTTAGAGATTCTGAGATTAAGGAAACATGCTAAATGGAAATACTGACTCCTAGGACATCAATGCTACAGCCAGTATGTTCTCCTTTTCAAATGACCCCATCCAAGGTCGTTTTTTCAGGAACCAGGAACAGTCGTAGTCTATAGAGCACATGAGCATGCACACACACACACACACACACACACATAGGAGGATACAGAGGCTCCAGTTCATTGGATGGTCTGTCCATCCATGATTCAGAAGTACACAACAGTTCATAATGACACTGTACATGTTTGAATGTCAATCAGATCTGGAAGCAGTAAAACACTGCGACAGGTCCGTCACTCTGAGCCTTTTACCTTCAAAGCACCACAGGACACATTTGAAAGGAGCATTCAATTTTCCTGCTCTTTGTGGGCCATGTTTTCCCCCTGAATAAGCTATAGCTTTGTGTGATAATGCACATCCATGATGGTACTTTCGTCATCAATCATAACTTTTTCAGCGCAACCACTAAATATTCTGTGCTCTTTTGGGAAGTCAAATTTGAAAGGTTTTATAAAAACGTGTTAAAACTTGAAATGGAAGCAAGTTATACGTAAAATTGTTATTTGTAATACCATTTTAGATTCCTTTAACTATATTTTGGCTGTCTCTCCCTCAGTCACAGACACAACTAACAGAAATTAACATTCATTAAACAACTATTCATTGTTGCACCAAAGTCTAACTCAAGCGTTCTTACACATACAGGGTTAATTGGCTAAGCCTGATCAATTTATATACACATATATAAACAAACGTTTTGTTCTGAAGTTTGAAACGACAGTGTGGCTTTGCAAGTGTTTTCAAATTCACTCGCAATTCGCAACACTTGTCTTAAGTAATATGGTACCTGTCCTATGTACTCATTCATTATCATGCTCATTGTAAGCTATCCTGGTCACAGGCAGAACCACAGACAGTCTGTAACTTTCCTATGACACAGGTAAACAAGTTGCTTAGCAGGTGTTTATAAAGCATGCATGGCCTCTTTTTAAAGGCAACGTGGTAAATACAGAGAGGAAATTATTCCACCAGCAGCTAGGTGTCATGTAACGTGTCTATTCCCATTGAATTATTAAACAGAGATGTTCCCAATGCTGCATGTTAATGTTAATAATGTGCACCGACAGATGCCTTATTTACAGCGTTTTGAATCTCTCTTCAAATGCAAATTGAAAACGGTTGTAAGATTGTGATGCAGAGAGACGTTTTTCTCCCTCTAAACAGGCGGTTGAATGAGAGATGTCGACAACCGTTGTCAAAACCACCTCCGGAGGTGGAGTACACTACATCTAACAGTTGTAGAATATTATATATATATATTCTCTCCTGTAACAGCAAGACAAGGAAATATACTCCATAGATCAGGGCTGGGACTGTTACTGGTTCCAGCTTGCAGATGGCTGTCCTGGGGCCCACGGTCCTAGGACAGGGCCCCAGTGACCCTAGGGTCATGTTTCCCTCCAACGAACAATACTGGTTCATAAAAAAGAACCACAGACCCCCAGACACACACAAGATAAGAAATAAATCAGATAAACAAAGCTAATAAGCTTGGCTAACTGATAAGCTAAAATATGATCAAATTCACTCAAATTAAATCTCCTGGTGAGATCAAGACCACTGCTATTACAATCCCAAATCCCACAACATGTTATCTCACCACTGCACACACACTGCCTTTGAGTATTTCAAATTAATCATTAGGATTATGAGTGTATGAGTATGATCATATATTAGATAACAGATTTCAGTTACTGTGTGAGGGCAATGTAATAGAAAAGCAAGGAACGTGTTTCGTGTGTTTTACATTTTGTGGTTCAGGATGGCCAGAGTAAAAGGGGGTCTTGTCATTCACAGGTAGAGGGGGTAGGCATCTTGCTCAAGGATGCCTACAGGTGCAAACATTGGGGTACTAAATTACCCTACCCTGCAAGTTACAACCTTTTTTGTGCGTAAAAAAAACAACGCATTACTGTTCTGGTCATATGTGACTAAAACACTTATTGATATTATTGTTTCTGATGCCATTATAAACCACAGTATCAGACAGGATATATACAAGAATAATAACTGGCTGCTTGGTTCATCTGGAATATTTCGTCAAGATGGTGGCTTGAACCTTTTTTATGCGTCACATCTCACAAGTCCTTTTAATTATGATTCATCTGCTGCAGTTACTGCGCTCATATTGTTTTGTTCTGCTTTATGTGCATGTCATTATTTAATACTGCAACACATGATACTGAATGCATTCAAGTCATGCTTATCCACCACAACTTGTAGACATGACCACGACACTATTTGATTCAGGGGGCGTGACCATAGGATGGCCTGGGGTGACACATGCCTCCCCGTGATTTGCCACCCAGAGTGCCACTCCTACTAAATCTCTTGTCGCGTCCATTTTTACCATCAAAACTGTTTAAATGGAATTTCGCACGCAGCCCCGGGCCACAAGCACTCTGCCCTGGCGCCTGTTGTGACGCTGCTCTGTGTAGCCTTCGGTATCATAGCAACAGTGAGAATGCACCCTTCTGTGTTTCACCTGTTAATGCGATATAAGCCTAGCATTAGTTAGGCCTACTGCATGCCTCTACATATGTTATGTACATATTATATATATTTAGTATATTTTTTGGATGTCATTATATGTATATTATTTTAAGTATAATAACTACCATCATGATCATGTTGTGTTGAATATTTCAATAAGAAGCAATGCATAACTGACAGTAAAACTTTTAAGAGATTCTATTAAATATCTTTGCTCTGACAGGACCTTAACAGCGTTCCACCCATACCTGCCAAGAAGACCGTAAAAAAGACCAAAGTCCAAAGTGTCGATGAAGTTGAAAACCTAATGTTCCCTGGATTATAAATACTACTACTGGGAAAATCCATCATTGAAACTTTCAAGTTACGATGATACTGTGATGAACTGGCCTCTACTAGTTCTCTGCTGCTGAAGATAGGAAGGTAGTACAACTTTTGTTATATCTTATATCTTCTTAACATCTGTCCGACAATGAGATATATATATATGAAATATAGAAAAATAAAATTGGAATTGAGGGTCACAGCTTACATCAAATGTGTCAAGATAGATTTATAGATTTATGAGCAAAAAGAAGTCATCTGTCCATGCAGTTCGTAGTGATGGTGTGGTAAGCCTTGGGTAAATATGTTTGTCGCGGGAATATTGAGACGCTAAAATCCATACTTGTAACTTATTACTCATTAGCAAGGTTTACTTCTCTTTGACTGGTAGCACTTACACTTACTTACGCACACAATACAATAACATAACATCACAAAAAGCCTTCAGCTAAATTCCTGGCGTGTGTCATGTTGTATTCAGACTGTATGCAGACTATTTACAGTGTCACTCATAATTAACTTTGGACCAATATCTCCGGTAATCTAATTAATGTACTTTCAATTCAAGCTATCCAGAATTCCAAATGCATAATTGTGGTCCTACTCAAAGGTAATACATACTACATAATTCATAATTCAAGTCTTCACAGTTCTTAAAAAAAACAAACAAGAAACATTTAGCATATGTGCCTGTCGACAGCCATTCAAAACCCCTTGGCGCTGATTGCTAAATAATAGCCGTGCAGTTTGAAGTACAGTACAGTCAGGTAACACTGAACTGCACTACTATGCCCCAGGGCTTCGTGTTTAATGAGTTGACTCCAGACACTCGTCTGTCTGGAGTGTGTGCATTCATGGCAAGCTTGGCAGGTACACAGAGCCCACAAGCTACTGATATTATTTTTTACAGTATGTACACTTTTTACATATTTGAAAGTGTGATTCTGTAATGAAAGATCCATTAGTGACATAGTCACATGAGGAAATGCTGCTTTGCTTCAGAGGGGACGTGGTGTTGACACCAGAGAGTGATCCTGGTGTGCGGAGACAATCTGTGTTATTAGGTTGTTTTGTTGGTTCATCAGGTTGGACTCTGGCTCTAACGTACTGAAGTAGCACATTCCAATGTAATTGTTTTACTAGTAGTAGTAATAGTAACTTCCGGTAACCGGAAGTTTGCCGGTTTGATCCCCGGCTCCTCCTAGCCAAGTGTCAAGACGCCTAACCCCCAACTGCTCCTGATGAGCCGTCGGTGTGTGAATGTGAGGCACAAATTGTAAAACGCTTTGGATAGAGGCGCTATATAAGCAGTCCTTTGACCATTTGTTAATAGACAGTAGCCTGTGTACTTATCGCTATGCAATACTAGTCATTTACCAAAATATATAGACTTTTTTGCCACCAAATGTGCTTACTAGCCCTTCCCTCGGATATTAGCATATTGGGAAATGAATTTGAGTGACAGGATACATGATAGTTACTAAAAGGCATTGCACGGGGAGAGCTATGCAGCTATACAGTTGCCTTAGAAACAGACCGACCAGTGCATTGCCTCTGGGACCTGACATGTCTGTCCATTAAAAAGTAACCTATTACATTAGATTTACTTTACGGTACGTTATTATGCACTGCATTATATAAGACACATCACTTGGAAAGGCAGCACATGCAAATGTGCATGAAAATAGCACATGCAATATCCATAATCATAGTTTTTGTTTATTTCTCTTTTACGTATAGTAGACATATAATAAGCATAGACAAAAACGAAACCTATTTTCTGTTGTTCCGCGCAGTAAGGATTTCCATTTAACCACAACAACAATCATTTAAACACGCGTATGAGATCCATGGCATACAATGGAATAACATGGGAAACGCTCCTTATTTAATTGTTTATATCACTACCTCCCTCCCCGCCCCAAGACTGTGAGCACGCCGACGCAAACCCTAGCCGAGGCTTCCCAACTGTCCAATTTTTTAATTGTTTCTTCTATTTAATTAGCGATCGATATGATAACAAGGATAACGTTATTAAATAGAGATGACTTTCACTTGCACTATGAATGCCTTCTCCTGTGGATGGCCCACACTGAGGAGCGGCATTCTATTCTGTTCAATTCACTTCTATTGATAAGGTTTTAAACCCATTAGGCTTTGGCACATGGAAGAATAATGAGTCATTAATTGCCTTGGAGGGAATATGTAAAAATGTGCCTTGTCTGAAAGAAAGCCTTTTTATCTGAAGCTATTAATTAGTGATAAGTGATAACGTGTTAATTAAAAACAAAAACAAACAACATGAATACAAGTTCAGGCTTACTCGTGTATTTCCAGTTGTATGGCGATGTCTCTGCATTAAGCTGCCAAATCTATTCTCTGTGGCTGGAACCGTGGATATACATGACTCTGGGGCCGGATGACATAGGGCCCCATGTGTGAAGAGAAAACCATTGATTTGTTCAAATTGTTTCATCGAAGCCTATTTCACGTGTAAATTGGTCTGGTTTGTTGTAGTTTTTTTTGTTTTGTGTTTTTTCTATTTACTTTTTATTATTATTATTTTTTTCTTCAATAACGCTCAAATTCAGGCTCAAAGGGGTGATGCTGAGCTCTGTGGCATTTGTGACTCACATGTGGAACCAAGAACAAACAATATGGAGGAAATGTGTGCATTTCACATCACTGAGCCTGTGTCTCTGTTTGTGTCCAGTGTTTTCCCAGGTCTATCTGCTTCCTTTGGTTTTTCAGACCCTTCTTGGACCCACAGTGTGTTCCCCACATGCCTGTATCCAATATCCCCAAAGCTGCCAATCACACGTTGTATCCCCACATGGACGCACGCACACACAGACACAGACACACACACACACACACACACACACACACACACACACACACACACACACACACACAGACAGACAGACAGACAGACAGACACGCATACACACACACACACACAATATAACGGTGTAATATATATTTTATGTTGCCGGAAGCAGAATGCATGGATGCTTACCAGCAGCACTCAGGGGTGTTGGTTTCACAGTCCATGGGTCATGCTTCCAGGGATTATGGACATGAACATTTTGCTCAAGTAATCGACAACCAGTGGGCAATGTACCTTTATGGTACATTTTGAACAGATAAAACAATGTGTGATTCATTTGCGATTAATCGTGATTAACTATATGGACAATCATGCGATTTATCATGCTTCAATATTTATAATAATAATAGGATTTACAATTATATCGATTGACAGTTTGGAATTGATGTGCATTCGTTTTTTCTTGCCAGAGGGCAGGTCAGTGGGCCGAGCCGTTGTTAAGACAAACGGTGACACTGAATGATCATGAGAGTATGTGTGGAGACTCAGGTCTCACATTTCTCACAAGAGTCATTTTTACATTTTGCATGGGTTTATTTCAAACACAATTTGTTATTGTTTTCGAGAAAACTGTGTTGTGTCTTGCGATTTAGAGCAGGCACACTGTTGGTCCAATGGTGAGAGGCCATGCCCTTTAGAACGTGAACGTGCTTCAGGGTTCAGTGCTTGTTAGGGTTAGGGTTAGGGGGTTAGGGTTAGGGCTCGCATTTCTGGGCCGAGTTGAATTTATATGGCTGGTTCTATTTCACTTTATCGTCCTCGAGGTCAGACTTGAATTTCTACCTATTTTCATGTGTGTGTGTGTGTGTGTGTGTGTGCGTGTTTGTGATGCACTACTTGACCTCGCAATGGTGCTCAAGGTCTTGAGCACCCCCACCTCCTCTGTTTCCTCTCCTCCTACCATCATCCATTATCACTTCTTACCCAACACCCAACACAACACAACGTACTGCCCAGGGAGTTAAACATGCGTTGGAGACGTACACAAACAGGCAAGGCCAAGATTTCATTTGATGTCTCTAGATGTATTTAAAATTCCCAGACGGATTGAAGGTTGTGTTGTGCATAGACGGGTGCATTACGTTTACATTAAGCTTGTTCCCAGGTGAGCGAGTGTGCGGATAGTCGCGAGAAAGACTTGCGAGGGAGGGATATGTGTTGTGCGGTACATGTTTCGGATATTGCTTTGTCAAATTCTTCATAAATGTCTCCAGATGTCTTCTCCTTGTCATTGTTGTTGATGTTCTTCTCCTCCTCTTCTCCTTCTTCTTGCTCCGGGGACCATTACCTGACGTACACAGTTCACATAAAGTAAGAGATCGAGAGAGATGTTGTTTCGGTAGGAGGGACCAGAGCTACCGGACCAGTTCCTAACCCCTGCAACATTAAATTACTTCAGGCCAGTAGGGTTGACATTTTTATTTTAAAGACACTAGAGAAGCTCATTAAAAACAAGGTTTTATCACAGGTGGAGACATTCCTTGATCCCCTGCAGTTTGTATACAAGTCTGGCAGAGGTGTGGAGGATGCTACTATTGCACGACTACATTGTCTGTATCACCACCTTGAGGGGACAAAAGCTCACTGCAGGCTGTTGTTTATAGAGTTCACCTCAGCTTTTAATATTATCCAGCCACATCTGTTAGCAGAATAGCTAATTCATCTTTTTAAACTCGACTAATCTATTTGGCTGGATATTGGACTGATAGGTCCCAGTGTGTGACGGTAAATGTAAATGTCCTTTGCCCTCATTCCTCCTCCTTTTCCAATCAGCTGCACTCTCCCAACTAGTTCTCCTCAAAGCTGCTGTATTTCTCCACTACTCTACATCTTGTACACCAATGACTGTCACAGCTACCACACTAACAGATGCGCCCTGCCTACGTCGACATCCTCCAGAGTGGTACGTCCGGTCGTTCATCCTCTAGAACGGCTCTGCATGTCTGGTTGCGCTCCTGTCCGTCCTCTTGAGTGTTTGTGTGGCGCCCTGGTCAGTTTAGTCAGTAGATAATGGCTAGGATTATTGTTTACAGTTCTAGTTATTACTTTGGCCCCCCCCACTATTATTTTTCTGGTTAAAATGCATTTATTCTGTTGTGTTATGATACTCTAAATAGGAGAAACTCACCTGCTTATGCTTAATATACTGGTAGTGTGGTATTTAGATTTGCCAGTAGGTGGCAGTAATGGTACTGTTATCGACTGAAGCTGCTTTCCTGGTCTAGCCGAAAGTTAGCTCAGTTGTATTGCACAGTCTGTAGAGCAACACTGAATGCCGATGTTCATACAAACTGTCTTTTGTTATGTTGCAGGTAAGAGAACAGTGCACAAGCGCCACACACATTAAGAATAAGTCTATCTAACAGCAGGTTATATTGTTTCCATGGTAGAACTTTTGTTTGTCTTATAATACGGATGCTAACTAGCGCTAGCATCGTTTAGCATAATGCTAAGTGACACAACTGTTTGTATTGTTCAGAAGTATGATGTCTAAGATGCAATATGTATTGTTTGATGACAGAAACAGAGTTTACTGAGAGTAAGCCTTATAATTTCCATTCAGTAGTAGTATTTACTTAGTTTA
>OMNS01061231.1:2561-19425 GCA_900303225.1 Laemonema laureysi | reverse complement strand
TTTTTTTACTTGCATTTAGACGTCAGTCACGTTTGCTGATTGCCATGGCGGCACAGAGAAAAAGCGGTTTGGTGTCAAAATTGCTGAACAAAACTCAGGAGAAGCTGCTACTCTATAAACAGAGACATCCTTCCTGTTATTTACCAGTCCAAGACCAAGTCTTGGTCTTTAATTATATAAAATCATATTAATTAATTAATTAATTAATTAGTTAATTAATTAATTAATTAGTTTATTAATTATTATCACATTTATTTATTAATTATTTGTGGGTTAGGGTTAGTGTGTGTGTGTGTGTGTGTATATGTATTTTACATTTACCTTTAACCTTGGAACTGAAACCATTTTATGCATCAAAACAGTAGAAATAAGTTATTATCATAAATGTTTGATGATTAGTTGACTTTGCTTGAAATGACGACTAAGAGTAGACTAAAAATATCTTAAGTCAAGGCATTGTAGTAGTAGTCCACTTCAAGGGTCGACGTATTGTGTGTTCAGAGATGTTCTTCTGCAAAAGTATTGTTATGGTTATTTGAGTTACTGTAACCTTTCTGTCAGTGTGAACCAGTCTGGATATTCTCCTCTGACTGCTTTCATTGACATGGTGTTTTAACCCACAGAACTGCCACTCATTGGATGTTTTAGTTTTTTTGCACTATTCTCAGTCATTTCTACAGACTTGTGGGTGTTTTTCTTTTGGCTGGGATTTAAAACACCCTAGCTACTACACTATCCTGCCCTATAGCTCCACAGTAATTGGTCTCCTAACATCACAGTATGGTGACAAAAAAGTTATTGTTATTGTTATTTGTGAAATTAACACTAATTACCTTTTTTTTGTTTTAGGTGGAGAATTCCTCAGACAGTTTGCTCGTGTTCCCAGCGCCTCTCATACATGGAAATGTGCCTTTTGTTTAACAAAGGATGGGAAAGCTGTCAAAATCCAGCGAACCATCTTTAGTGAGTGTTTTTACATCATGGCAATGGATGAATTAAGCAGGGTCACCGGAGACAAAGATATGCAGGTAAAAGCATTTAAGAACCTCCTGTCAGTCAGGTTTTTTTTACTTTAAGGAAGTCTATTATGTAGAAATGGATTTAAAGACTTAACACAGATCCACCTTTTCAAGTGGACTCAAGCACAGTTTGCTGATCCGTGCCCGAGTACACGGTGTTCACACTAATCAAACAAACTGGACTTTGGGGTCAAATGTACTTGGATCCTGGCCTGGGTCCCTGATGTGAAAACACCCTCAGACTTTGAGGAAGTACAAACTACACAAACCAGCAGGGGGGGATTCAGGCCATACCCCTACCCCTAGAGTCTTTCCAAGACTGAATTTATTAGCTGACTTGATGTATACTAATATACTTTTTATCATTTCCTGAAGATATTCAGTAGGTTTGTGGTGGATACATCCCGCTGTGATTGTTTTTTAGTTTTTCGATCCTTTGTCCATTACTTTAACCAGCTCTCGTTACAATAACGTTTGTAAAACACGACAATTTAAATTTAATTTAATTTAATTACGGGAATCAGCGGCACCGGATGGTGAGGTCACAAAGCAATGCTCAGTCCTCAGATGAAAAAACACATGAAATATAAAATCATATCACTACATTTCATAATGTATAGGACTACCTATAATTGTGGATTTATATTCATTATTCTCACCACTCACATATCTTACAAGTTGTACAAGATACAAGTATAGGCTATAAGTATACTAAAACAAAATTGATGATTTTATATGATGATGATGATGATATAGAAATCACCTTGTGCCATGTTTTTCTGGCACAATCCCAGACAGAAGGATTTTAGTTTTTTTTACTTCTGCAAGCATGAGTTCGCAGTGTGGAGCCAACCCTGTTCACTGCTTCCATGACTGTTTCCACTCAAGTTGTTTTCTTTTATTGGAAACACATTTCTTCATCTGCATCTTTCCCTGGTCCAACAACGTCAGCATATTCCTGAGCTATTTAGCATTGACCATATATGCATGATTGTGGCGGACACTGGAGGAGTACACGTGCGCACAATTCACCGCAGGTGAAAGGATGGATTTGAATATTGCACTTTATAAGCCTATTTGTTTATTTTGTGTAATCTTTATTCATTTTGCTTTTAAGGAAAAATGTACAATAGTGAATAATACAAAATACTCTTTCATGTTAGGGCAGACATTAATATTGGGGCACAGACTTGGTCTAAATGACCTTGCTTTTAAATGAGGCTGGCACTTATTTTTCAAAACATGTTGCTACATCCGGCTACTAAAAGGGTGTTTAATTGGGACTTTAAGTTTTACAGCATATATATTAGGGCTGCCACTAACGATTTTCTATCGATTTAATCTAAATGATTCATTTTCATCCAAAAATGCATACAATTCATTCAGATGGCTTTGCCTTTGACTGATAGCGCTAAAGAAAGGAGTAAAACAAATACATAATTAATTCACATGTAACACTTGTCACATTCCCCATGTTCCTTTAGCTTATACCTTTAATTATACTCATCGCAATTATTTATACGTTATCTATATGACATTCCCTACAGACATGGCAGAAATAAAATGATTAAATTAGGTATACATCCCAACAAGCCCAACGCACGCACAAAACGTGTTCTAATCAACACTCATTCATTGAAAAATCGAAGGTACCAGTCAAACGAGGGATTATGACTTAAAAGGCTGAAACTTGTGGAGAAAGTGAAAGGTGCTGCATGAATGCACGGTATATGAAAAGACCATCAATTTATGGATAGAAATTGCAATTAAATTACATTTAGTTATTTCCATTATGTTTTTTGTAGGCAGAGGCAGAACAGATGATGGATCATGTCATTCACTGGGTCAGAGTGGACCCATCAGAACTTGGCAGGACCCAGCTTCCTGGAGACAAGCCTATTAACAGCATGGCTGTGCCCATGATGCTCCTTTGCTTGGTACAACAGCTCACAGAGGAACGTGACCATGATCTGGCCGAGAAGTATAAAGAGACAGGCAACTGGTGTGTTAAACAAATCCTGCAGCACATTCAGGTAAGACTGCTGGCTTTACATTAATATATTGAAAGGTGTAGTATGCACGTTTGTCAGAATTGCCATATTTGCTATTCTGTAAACTCTCATTACACAATGTTGAATAATGATGCATAAAGTGTCCTGATAGACCATGATACGTTCGATTTTTTTTCCCTGGGTGAGAAGAATAATGTTTATTCTTCTAACTAGCTAACCTGGTCTCCCATCAAAATGTGTAATAGCTACTTTGGTCCACAGCACGAAACATATTAGTTTCACAATAACGGCTCTAAAATTATGAGATGCCTAGGTTTTTTTGGCCTATTTTCTATTGGCCTGCATCCGTCATGTGATGTGTAAAGTTTCTGCCTATGAAAACAAAACTAAATGGTTGACAGTCCATTGCATTTTATTTTCATGTTCAATTAATGTATATGATGTTTAGTTTGTTAGTTATTATGAACGTTCTTTCAGGTCTTGCCAGAAAATTGTTGGAATACAATATTTTCATTGATATGGTGGTTGATATAGACGCTGCTATAGCTGAAACCACGTAACTAGTTTGAATTATTGACTTTGCATTGTGTAGTTATGAGCTGTTATGCTATGTGTTATTTTATGTAACTGTTTGAAGTTCTTTCAATAATATTGATTTAAGAGTGCCCCAGGGATGACGTGTTTCTTCTTCTTCTTTGGATTTCCGACAGACTAGGCGCATTGCTACTGCCACCTCCAGTAAATTTGTTTTTGTGGGGAAACCGCACAAAGTTATGTTCCCCATTGCTTCATCAATAAGGCCATTCCAAAGATTCATTATATATACAGTTGCAAGAAAAAGTATGTGAACCCTTTGGAATTACCTGGATTTCTGCATAATTTGGTCATAAAATGTGTTCTGATTTTCATCCAAGTCACAACAATAGACAAACATAGTCTACTTAAACTAATACCACACAAACAATTATGTCTTTGTGTTTTTATTGAACACACCATGTAAACATTCACAGTGCAGGGTGGAAAAAGTATGTGAATCCTTGGATTTAATAACTGGTTGACCATCCTTTGGCAGCAATAACCTCAACCAAACGTTTCTTATAGTTGCAGATCAGACCTGCACAACGGTCAGGAGACATTTTGGACCATTCCTCTTTACAAAACTGTTTCAGTTCAGCAATATTCTTAGGGAGTCTGGTGTGACTCGCTCTCTTGAGGTCAGGCCACAGCATCTCAATCGGGTTGAGGTCAGGACTGGGCCCTCCAGAAGGCGTATTTTCTTCTGTTGAAGCCATTCTGTTGTTGATTTACTTTATGTACTGTGCTTTGGGTCATCCTGTTGCATCACCCATCTTCTGTTGAGCTTCAATTGGTGGACAGATGGCCTTAAGTTCTCCTGCAAAATGTCTTGATAAACTTAGCAGCAGCCCCAAACCATGATGTCCCCTCCAGCATACTTCACAGTTGGGATGAGGTTTTGATGTTGGTGTGCTGTGCCTTTTTCCCTCCACACATAGTGTTGTGTGTTCCTTCCAAACAACTCGACTCAACTCTTATGCAAGTCAACAATTCTTTATCGTAGGTCTTCTGAGAGCTGTTTTGTGTGAGGCATGGTTTACATCAGGCAATGCTTTTTGAGAATAGCAAACTCAAAACTGGTGTGTGTTTTTTATAGGGCAGGGCAGCTTTAACCAACACCTCCAATCTCATCTCATTGATTGGACTCCAGGTTGGCTGACTCTTGAGTCCTCTTTGAGAAGGCATTAGCTTAGGGGTTCACATACTTTTTCCACCCTGCACTGTGAATTTTTACATGGTGTGTTCAATAAAAACATGAAAACATATAATTGTTTGTGTGGTATTAGTTTAAGCAGACTGTGTTTGTCTATTGTTGTGACTTGGATGAAGATTAGAACACATTTTATGACCAGTTTATGCAGAAATCCAGGTAATTCCAAAGGGTTCATGTACTTTTTCTTGCAACTGCAACACACCTTGTTCAACAGGATAATCATGACAAATTAAAACCACTTTAAGGTTTTTGAAGCGTAAATGCAGTCAAATAAAGTAAAGGCCAACAAGGCCAGAAAAAAACAATATTTTTATCAACATGAGGGTTGTAGCTCTACAGCAAATGATGCAATTAACAGGTGACCTAGGGGTCAAGGATCCTTGGGAGCAAGCTAGAGACTTGGGGTCTGATTCATATGAAAGAAGACATATATTATCAATTTGGGGACTCTAGCCCCAATTTGGTTATCATTTGGTTATCTAAACAACCAGGAAGTAAAGCATACATAGGTGACCTCTTGGGGTCAAGCATACAGGTTTCCCCACAAAAACACCTTAGCTTACAGGTGGGGGCACTTTAGTCTGTCGGAAATCCAAAGAAGAAGAAATGTCATCGCTGCGGCACTCTAAAATCCACGTTTTTATTTAAAGAACATCAAACGGTTACATAAAATAACACATACCATAACAGCTCAGACAACTACACAACGCAAAGACATGATTCAAACAACATGCAAGCTACCTGGTTTCAGCGATGACCACCATAGCATGATAGAAAGCATTGCATTCCAACAATTATCTGGTGAGACCTGAAAGACTGTTAGTAAGAACTAACAAACTAGACATCATATACATTCACTAAGGAAGATTAGATGTTCAGAGTTTACTCATGCAGTATTGGCGTTAACTGGTTCTGCGAATCATACATACCCCAACTTTAACAAGCTCCTGCTAAACAAGGATCACAGACAGCCCATTCTTCTTTACCTCGATGATCCTCCTCAAGGCCAAGATTTGGGCTACGGTTCTCTTTTCTCAAAAGCCATTTTGGTTCTGTCTTAGATGAGGGTCAATGGCGCACCATAGTCTGTTCAGTGTCATGCAGTTGTACATCCTGTCTACGATGCATGTGGGACTGATGGCACAGTAGGTGTCTGGTTTCTAGAGATCTCCAGATCACAAAAACAACTGTGGTATGTGGTCATGAGTATGCTTCCAAAAGACATTAACCACAGACAAAACATGATTTTAGGGGGAGTAGGTCATTCACTAAAACCTCGCAATACTAAGGCAGAATTGAAGATTGTAGATTGATTATTGTATTGAATTATTATTATTGAAGTTGTGAGGGCATGCAGTGGGGGCATGCTTGCCTGTAACTTTGTTTCGGAGCAGAAGATGGTGGTGGAAAACAGTGGATTTTTGAATTGGCAGCTCACCGGGTACTGGTGAACTTTCGGTACCCAACCCTAGTTGCTACTGACAATAAAGAAAGCACCACTGCATGGAGAGTCTAGCATTTTGACAGTATAGCATGATGTGCAAAGGACACATTCTACATTGTAAGGCCTCAGAAAATACAGTTCCAAAGCCCTTTTCCCTTGCCTTATGGGATGGTCAAAATTAGGACAGTTCTTATTTAGCCAGGTCTCTATTATAATCAAGCTTACATTTGGCTATGAGTTCATTAAAGGCCAGCTCCATCTATGTTCTTGATGTTTTTTTGTGCGCAGCACAAATAAAAGTTTTGATTGTGTATTTTGGCCCAAAAAATGCTCCTTCGCAGTACCCCAATTTCATGCTGGTGGTGCCAATGCCTGTCCTGGTGCCAGATTTGGAATTGGGCCAGAGATCAGGAGAGTAGCCAGGAGGTATCTAAATTAATTCTTTAACACCTCTGTGATGCTCCAGAGCATGGAACTTTTGCTAGTTCCATGTTCCACTAGGGATGTTCACGATTACTCTACCATTAGTCATCATTGTTGTGCTTGCTAGTCGGTGAAACACTTTTTTTCTCACAGAAAATCCTTTTTGACGAGATATGAATCATGGAAGAAAGGCAGGGAAGGTCTATGATCCTGCCTAGAAGGAGAGAGAGCAGAGAGGGTTCCATTATAAAAGGAAATAACTCTGACATGTGTCCAGTGTCCCCTTACCACAGTCCGTATTCACTCTTAATGTTCTCTCTCTCTCTCTCTCTCTCTCTGAACTCGACACTGGGAGAGAGCCTTTAGTATCATGTTCATGAGGAGGTAATTGACTTGCCAGGTAATTGGGGATATGGTGTGTGCCGGCTTTGGACTTCCTGAAGTCCACAATGAGTTCCTTGGTGGTCTTCTTGGTGTTGAGGGCCAGGTTGTTCTCGGTGCACCACGTCACCAGGTGCTGGACCTCCTCCCTGTAGGGCGACTCATCATTATTGCTGATGAGGCCAACTACCATTGTGTCGTCTGCAAGCTTGATAGTGGTATTGGAACCATGTACAGGCGTGCAGTCGTACGTGAAGAGGGAGTAGAGGAGAGGACTCGGCACACAGCCCTGTGGGACACTAGTGTTCAGGGTGAGGGTTGAGGAGGTGTGATTGCCTAACATAACAGACTGGGGTTTGTTGCTGAGGAAGTCCAGTATCCAGTTGCAGAGGGAGGAGTTGATGCCAAGGTCACCGAGTTTGGTGACCAGGGGCTGATGGTGTTGAATGCTGAGCTGAAGTTGTTTAACAGCATTCTAGTGTATGTGTTGTTGTCCAGCTGGGAAAGGGCAGAGTGTAGCGCCATGGAGATGGCGTCCTCCGTACTTCTGTTCTGGTTGTAGGTGAATTGGAAGGGATCCAGTGTGGGTGGAAGGCAGAATTTAAGGTGAGTCAGGACCAGCCTCTCGAAGCATTCATGATCGTGGGGGTGAGTGCAACAGGGCGAAAGTCATTAAGGTTCACTGCGGTGGAGTGTTTTGTCACTGGCATGATGGAGGTGGTATTAAAGCACATGGGGACAACTGCTTGGGCTAGTGACAGGTTGAAGATGTCAGACAGGACCACAGACAGCTGCCCAGCACAGGCCCTGAGCACACGTTCAGAGATGCCATCAGATCCGGCAGCCTTATGTGCATTAATGTTGCTCAGTGCAGCACACATGTCGGTGGGAGAGAGTGTGAGAGGCTGATGGTCAGCTGGGAGCACAGCCTTGATGGCCGCCTCCTGGTTTTCCCTGTCAAAGCAAGCATAGAAGCTAATCAGAGAAGGAGGCGTCACTGGTGGGGTGGTTTTGGTGGGTTTTTAGTCCATTATGGCCTGGATACCTTGCCTCATGTGTCAGGGGTCGGCGTTGTTTTTGAAGTGCTCCTTAATCCTTAGCTTGTGACTGTGCTTGGCCCTCTTGATGCCTGTCTGCTCCCTCTGGCCACACGTTAACTGATCTTAATGATGGTGTCACACTTTTGATGAGTGTTGAGTAAGAAGGAACAGTGAGAGGTGGTCAGACATGGTCCAAGGTCTTGTCTCCTCTGGTGGGGCAGGAGACATGGTGGAAGTTTGGGTAGTACAGTCTTCAAGTTAGAATTTTAAGTCACCCGCAACATCCCCAATAAGGGATCCTTTCCATCATGTTGTCAAACACTTAAAACAATCTGAGCCTGTCAGAAACAAAAACAAGCACTTTTAGAGGACTTTGTCCAACCTAAACCAGTTAAACAAAAAGTGACGAGTAAAGTAAATTGTTTGTACCAACAAAACACAAAAGCAAATCAGCTATTATGTTGTTTTTTGCTTTTCAGTCATAGACTGTATACTTTGCAGCAATAGCAGACAAGCTGAAATCTAGATGGGGGCGTTTCTCTCTCTTTCACTTCATATTTGTTTGATGAATCATGTTGCTGGAAGCGGGGATCTGTAAGTGTGTAATTGGCTATTAACAACACAAACTCAGCCAGCATGAGTAAAATGTGTAAAGGAAACAGGAAACAAGGTGTAACTCCGTCCCTTCAGCTTTTGGTTTCTGGCCCAGGCTCTGTGCCATCTCCCCCCAGAAGTTTACTAACTTCTGGGGGGAGATTGGACATTGGACATAGAAGGATCTGAGATTAGTGAAATTATTACAACTGTGAAGGTAAGGGGGTGGTAACTCATTGAGTTAACTCATTGAACATCTCAAGATAACAGTCTGCTCTTGTAAGTAAAGCACTGTTAAACATATAAGGCGGTTATGGTGAACACTAATATAATAAATCATTGAATATATGTGCAAATGGGTTTGCAAATATAATGGCTCTAGTTATCAAACTGTATTGGATGTTCATGGTTCATTATTTTCTATAATTAGACTGTAAAAATGTAACGTAAACAATAATAAAAATGTGTTTTAAGTTGTTCCTGTTTTTTCAGTTTTTGTCCCACTGAACAATGGAATGGAATGGAATGGAACATCGTACACCATTTCTTGGATCTTTCCTAAAAATATATGTTGGGTTGCAGTAATTGGTTGTTCAAGGTTGTTTAAAAACATTTCTTCTGCGTCCACATTGGAGCTTATGCCTCCCTCCAAAAAGGTGCTGCGATGGGTTGTAATGGACTTTTTTTTTTTTTTTTTGCTCACCCGATCACGTCCCTGCATGTGGCAAGGGGTCAGTCAGTTAACTTCTTGCTAAACAAGAAAATACCTCCCACTGCTGCTGTAAACTAGTTTACTCAAATAGTGAGTAAACTGGAGAGAAGTGAGAAGAATGATTCTGCTGTAATGCAAGGTACTTTTAATTGCGCAATGTACACAACGCTCTTTTATAATTGGTGAAGCCTTACTTTGAGCTTGTTGATCAAAGCAGTAAATATGCAACCTTGATGAGTATTCTGAACACCCAAATAGGTAGCTTGCACAGATTTTGAAATAGTTATTTTCTAGTTTCTTAGAGTAAATACAAATATTGTATGACCAACTTGACCTTCTTCTTGTACAGAGAGGTGGCATGGCTATTTTGGAGAATGTTTCTTTGGAGGGAGCTGAACTGGATGGTTGCCAGGGGCGACTGCAGAACCCAGGTAACTTTCCACTCAAATAGCATGACAACTTGAACTTTTTAACCACACCGTTACTGGTGTGGTTAAAATCCTCCAAAAATAATCTTACAAGTAAATACAATTATATTCCAAGTAAATACATTTCCTTGTGAAATAATTTAAGTTACTTAAAAGTTATTTACACAGCATGAATTGTCATATAACTGCACTGTATTACACTTCAAGATTACTATTAAAGGGCCCCTATTTTACCAGCAGGTGTGAGTGTGATTAGCCATTACAAGCTGTTTCAAAATTGTCATGTGACTAAAGTTGTCATTGTGACATAGTGACATCACAAGCCATCACATCACGAGTGTCTACCCAGATGTATGATGGATAGATAAGCCTACTAGCTGGTACAGTCCACTGGGTAGGCCGGTAGACTGATCTACTCATCATACATCTGGGTGGATAAGCCCACTTCTGCAATGTCACTATGTCACAATGACAATTTTAGTCACATGACAATTTTGAAACTGTTTATAATGGCTAATAACACTCACACTTAGTGGTAAAATAGGGGCAAACAGTATTACATTTTGAAGTTTGAGTGTACACTGGTGGCATTATATCAACAGTGTATTTGGAACAAAGTGTACTTTGAGTGTATTACCAAATAAACAAATACATTAAAAGTAAATTTCAAAGACACTAGTAACATAATTCAAGTGTATTTCATGTATAACATCTAACTAACTGACTAAGTTTGTTTCAAATACACTGGTGACATAATCAAAGTGTATTTTGAGTGTTAGCAAACAAATGGTAATGCCTTTAAAGTTTCTTTCTAATACACTAATAGCATGAATTAAGTGTATTGGAAGTATAATATCAAACTAACTGCAATACCTTTCATGTTTGTTTCAAACACACTGGTGATGTGGTAAAGTGTACTGTTTTTTTAGATGCCAACAATACATACTTGTATTAGTGTACTTAAGTGTATGAATAGTACACTAAATTAGTCCCATTTTAGCATTCTAAGTACACTTGAAATAGTTTAACTTAACTTAAGTTACTTAGTACACTAAAGCCAATTTAATATACTTATATACTAAAAACAGTATACTTACAACAAGTATAGTATTTTTTTGCCCAGGAAAAGTACATTGATTGAGCATTGTGCCTATTCACATTTTTGTAGATCAATTAAGGAAACTTGGTCGTTTTCGATAGTACTCTACTACTCGACTCAATGCACAGATTGCATCCAATGGAACGGACAATTAGTTGCCTCCAGCTTAGTCTCACAAGTCTCACAAATCTCACAAAGATGGCAGACAAGCTCAAATCTGGGTGAACGGGGCATTTCTCTTTCTTTCGCTTCATATTTGTTTCGATCATGTTGCTGGAAACGGGAATCTGTAAGCATGTAATTGGCTATTAACAGTGAACACAGCACGGTCAGCACTAGTAAACTGAAAAAGTGTCTAAGGGTTTCAAAACAACACTGTGTAGACTAGCCACTGTAGAAATACAATTATTAAAATCCCCTTATGGGACTTCCGTTGATGCCATGTTTGAGGCAACAGCTTAAAAGTTGAGCTCCGTCCATCTAACTAATAATTTCCTTATAAAACTACTAAAAGCTCACCAAAACAGCACAAATTTGACATGGCATCGTCTTGCAGATGTAAAGACTCAAGTAAAGGAGAACTCAAAGGATAAGAATGGAAATTAGAAACAACAAATTGCAAACTCCTGGTGTGGTGTAGCTAATGCTAGCACATGCTATTCAGAATCTAAAATATTAGCTGAGCTGGAGAAATTAAGGAGAAAATCTAGGAAAATCTAGAAGGACACAACCATACATAGCTATCACTAACAAAGCTGGAATCATCAATGCAAGAATCCAAAGGCGAAATGACAAAACTTGAGAAAATAATCATGGAAACGGAGGGCCGTATCAGTGCTGCAGAGGACAACGGGGGAAGTACGAGAGAGCAATCTGGTACCTGTTACACTGGGAGATGGACCTGATGGCCAGGTGTGAAGATCTGCAGAACAGGTCGAGACTCAACAATATGAAAATCTGCCAAGTATCTGAAGGTAGTGAAGGAAGGGATCTGATGGTGTTTGTGAAAGAGCTGATCAGTCCTTCAACCGATGCCCGAAGTGAACATATTCAATGAAAGACAAGACAAGCATGGAGTCAAAGACAGATCCTCTACAAAGCAAAACTGATATCAGTTTTAAAAAACAGAGAGCACAGGTGCGGTATGTAATTAAACAACGAAAGCAGAAAAACACCAGAGCCAAATGTATTTATCCGGCACAGCTAAGAATGCTCACAGAGTCTGGCAAGAAGACCTACTCGACACTCACAGATGCTCTTCAGGAGCTCAAAATCCAGGCCAAGGTGGACGAGCGGAAGCAGATGAAGAGGGAGCTGTCTGGCCAAGACCCAGCAGCGCTATCGGGCACGGATGTCAAGGCTTTTTTCAACAGAGCTGAGTAACCTTAACACACACCCAGTTTTATTTTGTGGAGTTCAAAATAATTAACATTATGACAATTACAACAACAATTACAACTTTAACAAAATTAACAGCCAAATTACACAATTTGACAAATTAACTTTATTATGAGCCACGAGTACAACCCCGAGCAGCGACGGAGGGGGACAGACACTGTGTGATTCCCACGGAGGAACAGCCAGCTTTCCTATGCCCAGGTCACATGAGGACTGGTTTGTGTTTAGGTTAGTAACTTAAAAACAAAAAAAAGACTGGAAAACCAGTTGGGTATGTGGAAGATCACTTCACTTTGCTTGTTTACTTTACTTTCTCTATTCTGTTATTATTTTTTTTAATTTAACATTGAGATTAACATTGGGCCACTGTCTTTCCGTGGCATGCCTAGCCTTACTTTTTGTGCATTTGGAAAAAACTGAGATGGGAATATACTAACAAGTTTAAAACAATAAGACATGGACAGTCTAAATTATATTAGTTATGTTAAAAATATGTCCAATTAAGAGAAAAAAATTAAATATTTGTCAATTACATTACATTAACCCTAACCCAGGAGACCCATTTGTCAGAAAAAGAACATTTAAAACGAGTCACCATCCTGTTCAATAAATAATAAATAATTCGACTTCAACCATTAAAAAAATTATTGATGATAAAGAGGGTAGATATGTGACAGTAATAGGCACTATTGATGGCACTAAAATAACAATGCTTCTTTATTGGCAGACAAAGCAGAGGGAACTATTTTGATAGTCTTTTGGGACAAACTATGGATAGGCTCCTAGTGGAAGTAGGCTAAAGTAGTGATCAGGGGTAATATTATTGCTATATCTTCAAAAAGCAATGTCTAGCTCAACAAGTTGAATTACAGAGGGAAATGAAGACATTAGAGACACAGCATCAACAATTAAAAAAAATGAAAATATTGGATGATCTGTTAACTTAAAAAGCAGAGGTAGCACTGTGATTCATACAAATAAATCTAATGTAAATACATCTCCAGGCTTTCCTGGAGAATATTACGCAATATTTGTGAATTACTTGACCCCAATTGAAGTAGTCTATAACTCTGCCCTGAGTCATGGTCAAACGCAGTAATTGTGACCCGACTCAATGCATGTCTTACTGCCCAATCAGCCTCCTCTTTCTAACTCTGTCTGACCTTAAAATTTAAAATAAGACCTCTATTATAGCAAATATAATACAAAAACATCAATAAACTTGTAAAGCCAGATCAGTTTATTAATAACTGACAGGGAACTGACAATATCAGAAGAGCCTTGCACTTAAAATCAATTGCAGTCAAGAGGGACACCACTTCAATACTTATAGGTATTTAATAGGGTCAACTGCACCTTTTTAGAACAGACTTTCAGCTATATGGGCTTTAGTTATACGTTTGTTAATCAATCATTTCAATGTAGTAGTAAAAGCCAGAGATGGGGACTTGGACTCACCTGCTGTGAGACTTGACTTACTCATGCTCTCCAGAGAGACTCAAGTCTTTCTGGAGACTTGAAAGAAAGAATCCGATCAGATTCTGAAGGCTATGATAAATAATCATTGAATGCATTGTTTGTTTGTTGCACCACTGCTGGAAACACTGCATAATTATTATCTCGATTTCCCATGAGTGGCCACTGCTTTTGCTTTACTTGTTACTAAATGTAAACTAAACAATGTTGTCCATTATCACCATATTCAAACGTGTGACATTGATTTTCACCTGGAAACATTTATTTATGTTTTAATGTTTTACTGTAGACCTAAATCCATCAACTCTCCATAAATTCTAATTAATAACCGTGTTTTACACAACAAATTAAACAATCTCTAATTAAACACCAAATTAATCGTCTCATTAATTAACCAAAATAGTTGTATTTGAAATCTGCAATGCTGATTGCAAATGTATCAGTGTCCGCTGTTGTTTATCAGTGTCAAATTTTACTATTTTGACTTGGACTTGTTCCCAAAAAGACTTGACTTGCGCCGAGCTCGGATATATGCTAATTAAGTTTACCTGACATGTTTTGCATCATCCAATGACCAATCCCAACGATCCGATCTTACCCGATCTTGCAAAAATGTTGCATCTGTGCTGAGCTGCGCCCCAGATACACAGAGCATTGGCAACAACTGCAGGTGTTTTTCACACTATATCCCTAATGCGGGCAGATAGAGATAGTTATCCTTTAATGAGAACTAATCCCTTCATACTGGGAATATTTGATGAAGGAAACCAACCAACCAATCTGCATTGACAGCTACACGGTTCCCACTTCCACACACATCCGTAACCTTGGTGTCATCTTCGATCAAACCCTCTACTTCGAATGCCACGCCAATCACATCACAAAAACGGCCTTCTTTCACCTCAAAAACATTGCATGTCCTCGCCCCTCCCTCTCCTTCTCAGCAGCTGAAACACTCCACACCTTCATCACCTCATGACTGGACTACTGTAAGAGCATCCTCTATGGCACATCCACCAAAATCCAATACATTCAAAACTCAGCTGCCTGTCTGCTCACTCACTCCTCTGCCTCCCTGTTCAACACAGAATCCAGCCCTCCACAACTTAGCCCCCTCCTCTCTTACTGACTACTGCACCGACACAACCCTACCCACATTCTCAGATCCGCCAACGCCAACTGACTGCCCCCTCCCTCTGGAACTCTCTCCCCCAACACCTCAGACTTTCTCCTTCACTCCCCGCTTTGAAATCTGAAAATCTGAAATCTCAAAACCCACCTGTTCAAATCCGCTTGTAATCTTTGATCTTTTAGAGTAGCTTTATTTATTTCATTGGCTATATTATTCTGCTATTATACGGCAATGTAGGATTAGACAAAATCTAACAATAGACATTTTTCCCATTCTTGGTCTGCGCCCTCTCTGTGCTTTGGTATGATAATTTTTTCACCCAACTACAATATTTTGAACCCCAAAACAGGTAAAGGTAAATGTGTTATGTCTAACCTGTTTGTCCTTTGCTAACAATTCTGTTTAATACATTCAGATGTTTTTAAGAAGACGTTTTACATGATCAAGGCCAGACTGATCTACAGAGAGAAACATAATGTGAACTTGCAAGATCGGAATGGTCTCACGAGGCTACTAAGTTTGAAGCATTAGATGATGCATTATAAACATTTAACAATTGTAGATGCTAACACTGTGTGTCCTTCATGTGTATCTACCTGGTTCAGGACATGCCTTAGAGGCAGGATGGTTCCTGCTGCAGTACTGTGCAAAAAATGGAGATGAATCACTTCAGTTGACAGCTGTCAACAAATTCATTGAGCTCCAGTTTCAAAGAGGCTGGGATAAAGAGCATGGTGGCCTTTTCTACTTCTTGGATGTGGATGGTTATTGTCCTACACAGGTATTTTTGCTTTTTCATTAGCTCATATTGGTAATGTACAATTATAGCTAAATTATTTTTGAACATGTACATGTTTGTAAGTTGTCTGAATGTTTGTCAGAGATAGATAGATAGAAAAAAACTTTATTTATCCCAAGGGAAATTATTGTGCAAAAGTTACAGACAGAGACGGAAATGTAAAGACAATTGTACAAAATTAAACATTGTGCAAAAGTACAAAACTAACTAAACAAAACAATGATAAATAATACTATACAACTGAGGTAGGTGTATGAATAATACTATACAACTGAGTTAGGTGTATGTGTCACAATGATGCCACAACTTATTTAGTGCAATTGCCAAAATGTCCATCTCCCGACCTGAGGTGGATGCATTATGAAGTCTGATGGCCACAGGGAGAAAGGACTTCCTGTGGCGTTCAGTGGTGCATCTTGGAGGTATTAATCTGTTGCTGAAGGTGCTCCTGTGCAAGGCCAGCACATGATGGAGAGGGTGGGAGTCATTGTTCATGATGCTCTGCAGCTTGCACAGCATCCTCCTCTCTGACACCACCACCAAATCATCAAGCTCCAGCCCCAGGACAGAGCCAGCCTTCCTGATTACTTTGTTGATTCTATTGATGTCGCATGACCTCACCCTGCTGCCCCAGCACACGACAGCAAAGAAGATGGCACTGGCTACCACAGACTGGTAGAACATCCACAGCATGACACTGCAGACATTGAAAGACTGGAGCCTCCGCAGGAAGTAGAGTCGGCTCTGGCCCTTCTTGTACACAGCCTCTGTGTTTTTGGACCAGTCCAGTCTATTGTCCAGGTGAACTCCAAGGTATTTGTAGTCCTGAACAGTTTCCACAGCCACCCCCTGGATGGAAATAGGTGTGGGGGTGCTTTTCGCCTTCGTCTTGTTAAGCTGCAGGTGGTTTAGCCCACACCACTCAACGAAGGAGTCCATGACGCCCCTGTACTCCGCATCTCTCCCCTCACTGATGCAGCCAACAATCGCGGAGTCATCGGAGAACTTCTGTAGGTGACAGGACTCTGAGATGTACTTGAAGTCTGAGGTATACAGGGTGAAAAGAAATGGTGACAGAACCGTTCCCTGCGGGGCCCCTGTGTTGCTCACCACAGTGT
>OMNS01061228.1:6600-32854 GCA_900303225.1 Laemonema laureysi | reverse complement strand
CCCACAAAGCAGTACTGTGGTGGGCGCTTACTACCTCATAGTGCACACAGCACAGCACAGCACAGCGCTAAGCGCTACACATGACACAGCACAGCACAGCGCTAAGCGCTACACATGACACAGCACAGCACAGCGCTAAGCGCTACACATGACACAGCACAGCACAGCGCTAAGTGCTACACATGACACAGCACAGCACAGCGCTAAGCGCTACACATGACACAGCACAGCACAGCGCTAAGCGCTACACATGACACGGCTGTAAGTCCACTTCTTCACCCTTTGTTTGTATTTTTTACCATGAAATAACCAGGAAGCAATTTCTGCAGAAACTCTGCTTCCTTGTGTTGCACGGTCTTGATGATGAACTCGTCGTCGCTGGAGACGTAGAACAGAGAGCCGCTGGCCCCGGAGTTGGAGAGCTCAATCAGCGGCTCGCTGCACAGAGAACACTGGGAGCAGAGCAAACAAACGGACGGCAAATACAGAGTCACTCACGTTTCACACGTACAAGCACTTTTCAACATTCAAACCCCTCCACTAAAACATGGGCGTGGACGACCGTTTCAGCACATTCCCATTTAAATCTGCTCAAGGACACAAAACCCCAAACCCCTTTCCACCCAGACCCTCTAAACACGCGTTTATTTGGCTCTATGCGGCTACTCGACATAGACGGGGAGGAGACAACACACAAGGGGCTACCAGGTAGTCATCGGGTCGGATCCCAAACATCTCTCTGAAGTAGCGGAAGGCGATGGGAGCGTAGGTCTTGAACCTGAAATCACCGTAGTGGTGGCCAGGGGTCAGGTTACTCCCCTCACTGAGGAGCAGAGGAGGGTGGAATCACATGCACAGCAGTATATATATGTATTTGCAGTGTAATTGTGCAGCTCCAGTAGCTCTAGTATCTACAAACAAGACAAAGAACATCTCAACATTTCTGCTCTATATTTGAATTTAATGAATACGTCCAAATAATCACCTGGGGAAGAAGATGCTTTCCACCACTTCAAAGTCCTGCATGAGGACGTCCCGCTCTGGTTTGTGGCTCAGGCTGCCTACCGTGTGGGTTATGCCCAACTGGATAGCCCCTTTCAGAGCAGAGGAGGTCGTCTACAGAGACACAGGGAATCAAAAGGACAATTCATCACTTTCAGAAATGGACATGGACATGTGTTTCACATGTTTATTTACACACACACACACACACACACACACACACACACATACTTCTGTGGTATGTCAAATTAATGTAATGAATGTTTGAGCGCTGAGGACATATAAGCAGCCTCTCACCTTTTTGTATGTGGTCTCCCCAGTGGGGTCAATCCCACGATGGCCAATGGTTTTCTTCATGGCCTGTGATAAACTAGTGCCCGGAGCCTGTCAGTAAATACAGTACAGCGTGTGAAATCATTTGTAATGGGATTGAAAACCTCAACGTCAATGGCAATATGAGGAACAAATAAGAGGATATGCGTCAGCTACTTCTTTGTAAATTCTCAATTGCAACAATTGTTTTTTTTTCTCACCTCTGAGGAGGCAACTTTCTGGTTTCCTGTTAAGTCTGTGGAAAGAATTACAATGTAGCTCGATAAGTATCTTGCATATAGTGTGATGATAGTATTCATTCATTTCTGTCAAATAGTTCAGCAGCCCTTAACATAATCCTAAAGATGGCTTTTATTGTTAATCAATGTTAAGAGCAGAGACTCATGCAGACACACTTTATAAAATACCTTTGAGGATCCACAAATGACTGTGTAGCTCTTAGGATAGCATGGGAGGAAGTGGACAAATGTATTTACTATTACTATATGTACACACGACCAAATCATAGTTAATCATAGTTATTATGGCGCTAGATGCAGTTATATTTCATAATGGAAGTTATATTTCATATGTTTCATTCTGTTCCAGTGTGAAATCAAATGCCAGAAAGGAGTGGGTGGTTACTAGTGGTTTCAGACGAACAAATACCGGTTTGTTTACTTACTACTAATGGAGCCAAGCGGCCCTGGAGGTTCAGCCCCAGCTGTAGCCATCCTGAAACTCCCCGCTGGCTGCTTGCTTCAATTTTTGTCCAAACCCTGACTCACTCCTCGACATGAACCGTCTCAAATGTTCCAGGTGTGAGCGCTCAAAGTGCTGTCCGCAGTCTATACAATACCAAACGAGGACAATGGTTACCACGGTCAACCACATTCACGTTGTAGTCTGCTTTTAACACCCAACACTGGTGTTAAGTTGTTGCCTGCCCCAAGTACCTTCTAGACGACGGACAGTTTTAAAATAAAGCGTGAACTCGAACGTACACATCTTCTAGTTAAAGCAATCATCATACACACTTTGCGCACTTATCATTTCGACGTTAAACATAGCAAAACAAACCACTGCTAACTCTCGCGTATTGTAACTTGGTTAGCTAGCTAACGAGTTAGCTGATCGCACAAGAAACAAGCAACGCGCTTACTCACTTACTTACTGACTTACTTAGTTACTTACTTACTAGTGGCACATTTTCTCATATTGCTGAGCTTTCCATTGAGCTGCAGGCGTGTGTTTTAACTGCAGGCGAGTCGTTTTAACTTCATGTTCAATGGTTATGATGATGCATATTACGTTGCATTCTTTTGCGCTGCCTAGCCCCTAACAGGGAAGCCGAAAGGATGTAAATAAAACACACAGACTGATGTCCTCCACCTCCTGTTGGCGGCGCTAGAGATGTGGGGGTGTTGCTGCTTCCAAAAGCGCATTTCCATTTTAAGATGCTGCGTTGCATGTAGCATTGTATAGGCCAACATAACCACTTGACCACAAATGCCCACATTACAAGACTACTTTACTATATTTATCATGCCAGCATATGGTGTGCGTACACACAGTCTAAATATAAATACAAATAAATGCACAAATATGTTCATACAATCTTTATATATTTTTTAATAGAAAATGTTGAGAACAGAACATGTGCATACCTTATTGATTGAATATGTGAGATTAAAAATATAAATCAATCAAACTTTTGCTTGATATTTAATTTTAAAACTTTTGAAAACGACGATTTAAGCAGAATGGAAACTGGAAAATAAATTTCCCGAAAGTAGCCTAGCCATAGGCATGCCTCTTTATTCATCTTTAACAATCATTCGGGCTGAAGGTAAAGCCCTGCTCCAGACTTTGTATCGGGGCAGTGTAGCCCGGTGTCGGCCTGTAGTAGGGATTGGGGGCCTCTATGTTGAAACACGTCCACGTCGCTTCTCCGTTCGCCTCATTGCAACAGAAGTATGCAGCGGTCATGGTGCTGTATTCCTCTTCACAGAATGTGGTTAGAGTTTGTTTCCACTGTGAGAATGATACAAATTGGTTAAAAAGGCACCATATTTTTTTCCCCTCATTGAATTATTTTCTTTTTTGCCGCAAACAATCCCATAGCAGAGCGCGACTCACCGCTTGTTCTGCACAGCACAGGGCCTGGTCATGTGTCACTTGACCAGTGCAACAGGCAGTGTACCAGGACTCCAGACGGTCTATGGCTCTTCCACGGCGACGGAAATGACTGAAACTCGACGAAGGGAAATACCCGGGTGGGTATCTCAAGCGACGGCTCCCATAAGCGCATATGGAGTGGAGTAGATTTGCCGTAGGGCGCGCTGGCGGGAACTCAACATAAGGTTCATTGAGAAAGTAAACGGCCCCTGTGAAGGTAAAACATTCAAATGGTAAACATGGAATGTCATTTTTTTTAAAGACAAAACAGGAATGGAGCCCATATATGCCTACCTCCAAATGTGATGCCATTTAGAGTCAGCAATGTAACGAGCCACAGTCCCACGAGTCCCCCAGTAAAAATCATATTAGTTTGGTTCTGTGATAGTTTGGTCATCTGAGTTAAAGACCCCAGATTCCAGTGCAGTAAACAGGACAGAAACTGCAGACTATTTATGTAAAACAAGTAGTGGGGGATGAGTCTGTGGGCGTGCAATGCCTGGAAGAAAGCAAGAGAAGAGAAGATCGTTTCTAAAAGTGTGTGTGTGTGTGTGTGTGTGTGTGTGTGTGTGTGTGTGTGTGTCTGGCTGGCTGGCTTGGAAGATGGGAAAGAAGAGGGGGCTCAGGTCCAGAGCTGTCAAAATGGATGTGAGTCATCGACATACCAACCATCAACCAACTGCTACCAACAACTTAAAATAAACAATAAATAGTGATGATTGAAAACAATTTGTTGTTGACATTGCGTAACAGCAGAGTGATGTTCCAAAGGAACAAAACAGGGGAGTAGCATGGAGCTAAATGACATGTTAGCCAATCACAAGGTACTCTGTATTCCTGACTAAAAGGCCCACAGGACATCATTCCCACTCCCATGGTGTTATTTTTCAACACTATGCTGAGTTAACTCACTGTTATCACTGTTACAACGTTACTAGTTGAGTAAACTCACTATTATTACTGTTATAACGTTACCAGCTGCGTTAACTCACTATTACCACTGTACGGTTTTTTTCTGGCAAGCATTCTTAAAATGGCCTGCAAAGCATTATCTGACATACAGTCTTACGGGAGAACAATGAAAAATGTACCCAAATTAATTCATTATTAAATATGAGGGTTTCACACCCTGATATTCAAACAATTGGGAGACTATTAATATTCTGTTGCTGAAGAGTGCAGTTGATTGACTGCAATGGCATTTGTATGATATTCATTTCTGTGCTATACAATGTTAATTTATCTCAATAAAAATAATTACTGTGTTTTGTGTTTCACACTGTCGATAGGGAGGAACAAAACATTATTAATTTGATCCGCCCTTCGCACAAGGAATATCTACAATATTATCGCATTTGCTATCTGCCACTGCCAAACAATGAGTCAGGTCTCGTTCCCATTCAACTTTTATCTTGCCAGTCACCTTTGTACACTTAAAATATAATAATTTCCTAATATACTGTTTCCTAAGAGAACCAATGACTTGTGTGGCTTGATGTTTCTCCTTCTTATTGCTATTCTGCTTATTATTATGAATATTATTGTTTTTATTGATATAGTAGTTTCTTCCCTACTGTCCCTACTTGTATGTTCAATGTAATGTCAGCAACAGGATATATGATTGTTCCATGTGATAGGTGGTATGTGATCCAACACCTTCCACGACACCTTCATTCTGATTGGCTTGTTGCTCATTGCCAAACCCAATAAAGTTCATCAATCTTGATGCTGCTTATCCAGATGTTTGGGTTCCTGGTTCAGGTAAGATTGATTTGCTAATTTCATAAAAAAGTGGATTTAGAAATGAACTTCAGAGGAAACATCTCTTACAGTCTTGATAATATATTTTGGTAGTTGCTTAATTGTTTTTAAAGCCAACATTTCTAGGGCTTGATAATCCTTCATCATTACAACCACGAAGAATGATTCAATGCATAACTATTGACATTTTCAATATTCACCATTCCTTTTATGTTGTGTTGTTATCTTTATACTTTATACAATATATAATAGGCGGCTTAATATTGTAATTCTTATTCTCTTTTGTTAGTTTCAACAATGAAGTTGCCAGTACTCTATGCTGCTGTTTCTCTACTCATTGGTGAGTGATAAAAGTTTAAAAGTTAAAAGTTAAGTAAAGTTTCTGTGGAACTTCATATGTCATGATACTATTTTACTTGTCTTAAAACACTGCTCAAAATGTTAATATTTTCAATACAT
This sequence comes from Laemonema laureysi, assembly GCA_900303225.1. Taxonomy (NCBI): domain Eukaryota; kingdom Metazoa; phylum Chordata; class Actinopteri; order Gadiformes; family Moridae; genus Laemonema; species Laemonema laureysi. The sequence goes on along the minus strand of OMNS01061228.1, from coordinate 27,142 downwards.
AAACGCAAAAGTTGCATCACCAATAACCAATCAAACACAGCTCATATAATTTGTGTCACTTCCTTTAACCGTATGTGAGAAGAAGGATATAAACCTAAACCTATCCAACCAGTGAATTTCTTCTATTTCTTGCAGGGCTCAGCTCTGCCCTGCCCACAGGGAGAGAGTTTGCCACTGTGTTCATGCAAAACTTCAATGGTGACAGTGATGCCCGTTTCATGATCGAGGTCTCCGCTCCTCCGTACTCTCAAGGCAGCACCAAGGTGAAGGTATCTGCCGTGGGTCAAGTCTTTGAGAAGGACGTGGACCCCGGCAAAGGCATTTCCTTCACATTGCCTGACGACGTGGAGATGCAGGGCAGCAGAAGGTTCGATAAGACCGTGGTCGTGGAGGCCAGCCAGGATGTCACGGTGCTTTCCTTTAACTACAAACAAGACACCGCGGACACCTCAGTGGTCTACCCGCTACAGGAATGGGGCACCGAGTACTACATATTCACTCCACCGAGCAATCTCTGGGGCACCTACAAAGAGTTCTCCATCACCAACCATAAGGAGCGCAACTTTGCAGAGGTTCGGCTCAGGAGGTCTGCACAGTTCGAAGGCAAGTACTACTCGGCGGGCAGCAAGATCTCCATCAAGCTCGGGCCCTTTGAGAGCGTTCAGATCCAAAGCGAGGAGGACTTGAGCGGCACCAAGGTGGTCTCCAGGTTGCCGGTGGCCGTCTCCTCGGGACACAGCTGCGCTGAGAAGTACACGGCCTGCAATCACGTCTACGAGCAACTCCTCCCCATAAGAAGCTGGGGAAAAGAATTCATCATTGCGCCGCTACCATACCATGACAACCAGAACAGGCATGACAGTGTTTATGTCCAAGCGTTCCAGACTACTAAAGTGTCTGTGAATGTTGCTGGCAATGTGCAAGGCTTCTCCATATACGCAGGACAGACCATTGAGCTCTTCTCTCAATGGCCATACTCTATCTATTTGACATCTGACAAGGGGATCCAGGTGTTGTTTGAGTTTAATGGCGGCGGTCAGCAGGATTTCGATCCCTTCCTCATGTCCATCCTGCCCACTAATCAGTTCAGCAAGTCCTACTCCTTGGAGGGGCAGCGAGACTTCTCTAACGCAGTCATACTGGTGGCTAAGAATGATAATTTGAAAGATGTACAGCTTGACAACAATCCCCTACCAGCTAGCATAGAGTGGTTTAAAGTGGATGGGAGCGATTACTCTTGGGCTGAGTTGAATTACGGCACAGGAGCCAGCTCTAATCAGATATCTCACCCTACATCTCCAATCGGTGTCTATAGCTTTGGTGTTGCCGTTGCTAACGGCTATGGGTCCCCGGCATCTGGTAATGAAGCAGGTATATAGTTTCTTCTTCTTTTTTTATTTAATTTTATTCCATCCATAAATGTTTTAATCTCTGGGAGTCTTGTTCCAAAAAGGGGGATTTAAGATACAAATTTAGTAACAGAATGACATTGGTAACAAAGCAAAAAAATTATTAATATGTGACCATATTTGAATGACTACAATACACAAAATAAAAATATGAACGAAATGTCTAATGCCTCATCCCATATCACATACGTCACAAAATCAATATTGTTCTGCTGTAAAATATCCTTTTCATATTCTCTTCATTTCATCAGACTGCAAAACCATCAAATGCGAAAAAGATGAACAGTGCGAAATCAAAGGAACCATCCCAACGTGTGTGAAGCTGCCCCCTGTGGTGAAGGAAGGTACCTGCTGGGCCATGGGCGACCCTCATTACCGTACGTTTGACGGCTACTACTTCAACTTCATGGGCAATTGCACCTACACCATGGCCAAGAACTGCCACATCGACACAAGCCACCCTGCGTTTGAGGTGGATGCCCAGAATGAGAACATGGATGGCTCGAGGATCACATTTGTTGGGAAAGTAACAATTAAGGTGTACGATTACACCATTATTATCATGCGCTCAGAATTCGGCCTTATTCGGGTGAGTACAATTTTTAACACCAAATTAATGAATCAAAGCTGAATCAATCAATAACTTCATCAGATGACCTAGCATTAAAAAGTAGAGCTTACATACATAGTTTGTATGTAGTTATAGGTCTAAGTTAGTCTTAAGTTAATGTGTTTTTGTTTGACAGTATTCTATCTGTTTTAGATGAACTACACATTATGGAACCTCCCCATCAACTTGGACAATGGCAAGGTGAAGCTGTCTCAGAGTGGTATGTCTGTTGTCGTGGAGACAGACTTTGGCCTTGTGGTGCAGTACGATTGGGAGCAGCATCTCGTCATCAGCGTTTCAGGTGACTTTGCAGGCAAGGTGTGTGGCCTGTGTGGGAACTTCAACAGCAAGCAGGACGACGACCTCTTCACTCCCTCAGGGAAGTTAGCCGGCAGTGATCAGGCACTGGGCAAGAGCTGGCGAGTTCCTGGCATGGCCGAAGATGCATACTGTCGAGACGAATGTGTTGGTCAGTGTGAGAGCTGCAAAAGCGATAGCCTGTTTGAGAGTCTGACGGACAGGCTATTCTGCAGTTTTCTCTCCAATGTCATGAATGGACCGCTCAGCGAATGCAGTGCTGTCATTGAACACAAAGTGTACCACGAGAACTGCCTGTATGATGTGTGCATGGGCGAAGGCAAATGGCACTTCCTATGTAACACGCTGCAGGTGTACTCTGATGCTTGCCAGAGGGCAGGGGTCAAGATCCATGACTGGAGACATATTGCACGTTGTCGTAAGTAACAGAGATGAGATGAGAATATTATAGTGTTCATTGTATACTCTGGATCATAGTTGGTAGATAAGAGTGTCTAACCTTGTGTTCTCTATGACATCACCCTCATTCAGCTCACCCTGCATGCCCGGAGAACAGCCACTATGAGTTCTGTGGGATAGCGTGTCCGGCCACATGTGACACTCCAGATGCTCCTTCAAAATGCAAAGCCAACTGTGTGGAGACCTGTGTCTGCGATGATGGCTTCCTGCTCAGTGGGACCAAGTGCGTCCCTAAGACTGAGTGTGGCTGCATGTACAATGGCCGCTACGTAGAGGCCGGAGCCTCCTTCTGGGTGGATGACCACTGTATGCAGAGGTGTTTCTGCAACCCAGCCAACAGGCAGATGGAGTGCAATACGAAGGGTTGTCAAGCCGGGTACGAGTGCAAGGTGGTGGAGGGCCTCGTAGGCTGCCATCCGCTGACCTACGCTACGTGCAGAGTGTCCGGTGACCCTCACTACCAGTCCTTTGATGGCCACACTTACACCTTCCAGGGCACGTGCGTGTATCAGATGGCAGGTGTGTGCTCTAAAGCCGCCACACCTGGATCCCCGGTTCTGGAACCCTTTGATGTCCTCGTGCAAAATGATGGCCATGCCAAAACAGTGGGCTCCAGCACAAAGTTGGTTGAGGTCAAGGTTTACGAGAATTCCATTGTTCTCAGCAAAGACCACAGGGGTTCAGTCTTGGTGAGCTAAACCATTTTACATTCAACATAGTAATTAGAGACATCAACATCTATCAACATAGATATCATGCGTTTTTCATAACACCTGTCTCTCTCAATTAATCTTTAATAGATCAATTCAGAACTCACCAACCTGCCTGCCAAGCTCAACCATGGAAATGTAACAGTCAAATTAGTTAGTAACTTTGCAGAGATTGAAACAGACTTTGGACTGATGGTGTATTATGACTGGAATTCTGCAGTGTTTGTCAAAGTCCCTAGCAGCTACACCGGCGCTATGTGTGGCCTGTGCGGAAACTACAACCTGGACTCCAAAGACGATCTGGTGATGAAGAATGGCAGCCAGGCTGCCTCTGCTGAGGAAATGGGAAAGAGCTGGAGGGTTGCAGAGACCCCTGGCTGCGTTGATCATTGCAAAGACAAGAACCACTGTCCAGACTGTGATTTCACCCAGCTAAAGAAGTTCGAGAGCAACGCATTCTGTGGCCTGATCCGAGACCCCCAAGGCCCCTTCCAAAAGTGCCATGCTGTTGTGCTTCCTGGTGACTTCTTCAAGGACTGCGTTGATGACGTGTGCAACAACAATGGTGACCTCCATTCCTTCTGTGACAGCCTCCACCTCTACACCATCACCTGTCAACAAGCAGGCGTGGAGGTGGACCAGTGGAGGACAAATGATTTCTGTCCCAAGTCTGACTTCAAGCACCCCGACAACAGTCACTATGAACACTGTGCCAGTGTCTGCCATGTCCTCTGTGGCATCGGCTCTCCTCCAGCTGGCTGTAAGAAGCCTTGCCAGGAGGGATGGGTGTGTAACGATGGGTTCCTACTCAGTGGAGATGTTTGTGTTCCCATTGAACAATGTGGCTGTATGCTAAAAGAAAAATACTACAAGCACGGACAGATTTTCTATCCGCATGGGCAATGCCAGGAGGAGTGCACTTGCAATGGCACAGTAAGTTCATAGCATGTTGTTTAGTAATGTATTGATGTATGTGTTTAGTAAGTTGTATTCATTGGTAATGTGTGGTAGATAAAAAAAAAAGTTAAATGTGCAAATCACGTAGGATTACTATAGCTGTTACTATTACTATACATACAAGCATGTTGATTTGCTGTCTATCTAGGTGCAATGTCAGAAGTTTTCCTGCGGGCCCCATGAAAAGTGTGAGGTGAAGAATGGCGTTCGATCGTGTCAGCCTGTTGGAAAAGGGGTCTGCTCCATCTCTGGTGACCCTCATTACAACACCTTTGACAAAAGCACCTATGACTTCCAAGGCACGTGCACATACACCGCAGCAAAAGCCTGCAATCTGAACGGCACAAGGCTCCCAGCCTTCTCTGTGGCCGTGGAGAATGAGAGATGGTACGCCATGTCCAGTAACCCTCAGGTCTCCGTCGCCAAACTTTTGTCGGTGACTGTGTATGGCAATACTCTGATACTTCGGAAGAATCAAATTGGAATGATAATGGTCAGTGTTAAATAATACATGAAATATATCTTTGTCTATCTCTTGCATTTTGACTAATGAAAGAGTACACAACAGTACACAACTGCATCTTTTTAAATTGAGGTTTTATTGATTTCTTTCTGTTTGTTTTTCTCTAGGTGAATGGCATCATGACAACTATTCCGCTGAACATCAACGAAAAACAAGTGCAGGTTTACCAAGAGGGTACTTACTATGTAATCCTAACTAACTTCGGCTTGAGGGTGACCTATGACATGATCTACCACATCACCGTCACCGTACCGGGCAACTACAGGGACCACACCTGCGGCCTGTGTGGAAACTTCAATGACAACAAAGCCGATGAGTTCCAACTGCCAGGCGGTAAAGTGACCAAAGACCTGCTGAGCTTCGGGGCGTCCTGGAAGGTGGCCGTTCCTGGAGTGGTGTGTGAAGACGGCTGCAGCGGGGACGTCTGTCCCAAGTGTAATGCCAGCACGAAGGAAGTGTTCGAGAAGGACTGTCAAGTCCTCACCGATCCCCAAGGTCCCTTTGCTGCATGCCACAGTGTCATAGACCCTGCCTCCTACTACAGAGACTGTGTCTATGACGTCTGCTTGGCGGTCGGGGACCGCAAGGTGCTCTGTGACAGCATCTCAGCCTACATGATGGACTGCCAAAACTTTGGTGTCACAATTCACACCTGGAGGACTCCTGCTTTCTGCCGTAAGCATTACCATACTCTATCAATCTCTTCTTTTGATTTCTATGCTTTCATAACAAAGCACATAGAGAACTGGCTGACACCATCTATATTATTGTATATCTGGAGAATCCCCTAATAACTGACTATGTCTTTCAGATAAATCATTTCATTGCTTGTCTACCTGACATGATAGGGCACTGTCTCGAAACATGGTGGTACCCAGAATTGGTCTTGTCTGTCTACTCCAATGTTGTAGTATGTTTTCAGTCTACAAGTCAGTATTTGATGAAATGCATGTTTTCTCTCTTGTAGCGCTGTCCTGTTCTGCAAACAGTCACTACCAGATCTGTGCTGAAACCTGTACCACCCCATGCCCCGGCCTGTCTGACATCATTTCCTGCCCCACTACCTGTGCTGAGGGCTGTGCTTGTGACGATGGTCACTACTTCAATGGGACTGGCTGCATTCCCAGAGATAAATGTGGTTGCTTTGTCAATGGCCGTACCTATAAGGTGATTTAGCTAGATTTAGCCATTGCAATATGCAAACAATGCATTTTTATTAGCTATATATAGCTATATGTTTATAGCTATATACGCATAAATTACAAAATCGTGCATTATGTTTTTATGCAATTCTCCACACTGTCTCGCTTCACAAGTACTTGAACTTCATGAGTGGTTCTGTAGCAGCCCACTTCCTGTTTAGCCTGTAGCAGCCCACTTCCTGTTTAGCCTGAATCCTAACACCTTGTGGTTTACTTTCCCCCACAGATCGGCCAGTCTTTGTTCATTGACGACTGCCAGCAGCTGTGCAGCTGCACGGTGTCGGGCCGCGTCCAGTGCGTTGACGCCAAATGCGGAAGTGCAGAGAGCTGCGAGATCCAAAATGGCATCCTGGGCTGCTTCCCTAAACGGTGTGTGTTGGAGAACGGAGGCTCCTTCACTCTGTTCAATGGGATCACTGGTGCCATCCAACCTAAGATGGCAGCATACGAGTTGGTGGAGCACTGTGACCCCTTTGCCCCGGTGGAATGGTTCAGGGTGGTGGCCAAACTCCAGGAATGCAGCCTGACTGCCACAAAGAGCATCTCTGCCCTCTATGTGTTCTTCAGCGACACGATAGTTGCCATCACTGACAAGCATGAAACCTGGGTGGGTTTCATTCAGGTCCATCCCGCGTACAGCGCAACATTATATCTTCTGACACATACGTGAGTTAATGCCCTCGGTTGTAATGTCCACAGGTAAATGGCCAAAAGGTGACTCTCCCGGCACAGCTGAGAAATGACATTTCCGTGGACATCTCAGGGAAAACCATACACGTTGAGAAGAAGGCAGGCTTCCGTCTGTCCTACAGCTGGTCTCAGGGAGCCACGGTGACCGCTAGCAACGACATGGCGGGCAAATTGTGCGGGGCGTGTGGACCACTGTCCCCCGGTAACAACCTGGAGATCTCAGAGGAGACAATGCAGGAGTACATGGCTCCATTCATCGCACAAGACTTCCCCACCTGGTGAGTAAGGCAAACGCCACCGGTATCACAGTATATCCTGAATGGAATTTTGGTCCGTTATGCAAGAAATGCACTATATTATCCATTACATGTTTTGTGTAGGTTCAAAGTGGCGTAACACTTTCTTGTAATGTATCACTGACAACTAAGGAGATGTGAATGAAAAGTATGCATATGTTTGTGTACAGATTTCCTTTGTTTTTATATTTCTAACTGTCTAACTGTCTTTTTCTCACCTCACTTTAGTGGCCTGTGAACACTCCCCTTGACATCCATTCATCCATAACATTGGATTCAGTAAAACACATTGAAATGTAGATCCTTTCAAATGACTTTCAATGCAATGCAATATTAAAAAAAAAAAAAAAAAAAAAGTTATTCCTGGATATTTTTATTTTGCAATAAAGTGGAATTGGAAGGATGATTGAATTTTGCCTTTTTGTTCAAACAATGCAATCCCCCTGAAGCAGTGGTTCTCAACCTTTTTTGGGCCAGCGCCCCCCTATCCATTACCCCCCCCCTTTCCTTGAACACCCTAATATTGATTATTATTCTGTGTTACATCATTTTAAAAGCATGTTATTGAATGCCAAATAACAGATTTGATAACTAGACAGTTGGAATCATCATTATCATTAGCTTCCCAGGGAGCAAAAAACCCATATGAATAAAAATTGTATGAATGTGTGTTAATGCAACGGTTAAAAATGTGACTTTCAAACTTTAATTAGGTCTCGTTATTGATCACAAACTGATCAACACAAACGATACCATAGTTATTGATCACAAACTGATCAACACAAACGATACCATAGTTATTGATCACAAACTGATCAACACAAACGATACCATAGTTATTGATCACAAACTGATCAACACAAACGATACCATAGTTATTGATCACAAACTGATCAACACAAACGATATGGTAATGGAAGTGTGGCGGCATTATTATGGTGAGGTGTGCAGCCAAGGTGCTGAATGGTTGTGTAGCAGGAATAATCACTAAATCAATGGATTTAATCGCGGGTACATTTGACCCCGTTTTAGGTAGGCTATAGGCTACATTGAGGCCTGGTAGTTCTAGTGTTAATGAAGAGTGATATAGAATGGGGGGGCCCTGGGGGGCCCCGTTGAGAACCACTGCCCTAAAGCATTTCAAGTGTTCTCATTCACCACAGTAGAAAATGGCAAACAAAACGTTCTATCCATTCACTCATTCAAGGATGTATGCAAAATACTGTGTCAAGAGCTAAAAATAATCACTTCATCACTTAATAGGGTTATTCAGTACTAACTTCCACTATTATTAAAATGCATGGTTGGAAAATGTGTTTCATCTTGTGTGATATTGACAACACTCAGTTGATGCTTGCTGGTATATTTTAAGATCCTTATTTCATTTTAAGGCTCAATCCCCAATTCAGTCCAATATTTAATTATATTTTTGTAATTACGTATTTATTTCTTGATTGTAGTAAACCAAAATAAAGATCTGAAAAATAAATGTAAAAAGCAATATGTGGATAAAAAAAGCAATAAAAACAATAAACAATTTTAAAAAACCATTAAAAACATTTTTAATGCAGCATTTATTGAAGATAGGTTATTCCCAAGTAGAGTGTCAGTGATATCATATATTGGACACAGATGCCAAATGTATCATTTTTATTATGCTTAAAAGTTTTTGTTTTGTTTTGTTACAATATATAAATAGTAAATTGCTGAAGGAATGTCAAGGATTTGAAAGGCCTATAATCAATGGACTTGTTCTTCTTTGTTATTGGTTTGCTGGATTGCTTGCTGATGTAGAATTTCAATGCTGTAATTCACATTCAACTAAAAGAAAAGAAAGATACAGGTCATTATTAAGGTTATGTTGAAATTTGGGCCAGCTTTTCTAGCGGAAATATTGACTTAAGTATTCCAATTTTCCCCTTGAGTTCTGTATGGCCTATGTTATTCCGATCCACGTAAGGCATCCATTTTATTGCTCACCATTGAGGGAAATCAGGAGCCCTCCATTTGTCAGAGTTCATGGTGGTGGCCCAGCCTCCCACGGCGAGACCCAGCTTCCCTACCAGGAACATGGACTGCATGCTTGCCGCAGGCTTGAGGCTACCACAGGCCCCACAAACATGCTCTGCTACATCAGCACTGACACTCATGGTGAGATCATTGAAAGCATTAATAGACAACTGAAGACTGTTGTTCTTCTTGATTGCCACTGTATTGCCAGAGACCGTCAAGGCTATGTTGCTCTTTTTGAAACTGCTCTCATGCATGGCCCTTCCGTTTACCTGCACAAAAGATGGATTTATTGCCAATTATCAGTAAGGGACTGATATCTATTAGACGTAGAACTGAGCGTCTGAATCTGCTCTGTAATGATACTCACCCAAATGCCATGGGTGTTAGTGATCGTAAACGTCAGGTCGGTGAAGTACACATGAACCCCTACAATGGCGTTGACTGCAGGAGTGCCACACATCTCCAACTTCACAACAACCCTAAACCACTGGTCTGTCACATTTGGATCACAGACTTGGACGACCTCAAAGGCCCCCGAGTTTAAGAAGATGCCGGCTCCATCAAACGAGGTGAGAGTACCGTTACTTTCCAAAGAGCATGTTCCAGGAAAGCAGCCTCTGGTGCCATTTTTGATTTGGCAAATCTCAGCACTGTTACAGGACATGCTCTGGGACACAATTACTCCCGAGGCATGGCAGATGTGAATTGTATGACAGTCATCAGATATAATAGATTCTCCAACCTGCAGTAAAATAGTAAAATGTAATAGTAAAAGTTCAAGCATCATGTTCAATGTATGCTTACCAAAATGATTTAATACCTCAACAAGGATGTTGATGGCTAGCAATAAAATATAAGGAGACAAGGTATTTTCTTTAACGAGACACGTCCTTTGTGTGCAGTTTTGTCAACATACCTAGGTTTTCTGTTTGTTATAAATGTTGCTCTAAACGTTGAAACTCTTGCTCATTGCTCTTATTCAAATTCGTAAACCGCACCCTGCTTTTGCCATCCAATAACCAAATCAACAGTGGCAAAATCTGCCCTACCACAGCATCGGACCTACCTTGTACGTCTTCCCTTGGTAATAGCAGTTACATTGGTCCACACTAACACAGCCAGTGCCATTGTAGTAGTAGCCTATGTCGCAGGCACAGCCCTCGGCACACGAGTCAGGACAGATCATGGTGTCAGTGAGGCCCGGGCATGGACTGTCACATGACTGGCTGCAGACTTCATAGTGGCTATTTGCAGGGCAGCTGAGGGCTGTTGGCAAATGATAGAAGTATATATAAATGAATAAGGTTCCCCCTGGCGTCCTCACTGGTGTGCATTGATAGATGCATATGAAGGTATAGAGTAGGCCTATGTATGCAGACACTTACGGCAGAAAGCAGGGGTCCTCCAGGTCTGAATCTTCACACCAAAGTCTTGGCAGTCCAACATGTAGGCCCCGATGCTGTGACACAGAATCGGCCGGTCCCCGACCGCCAAGCAGACGTCATAGATACAGTCTCTGTAGTAGGAGTCAGGGTCTATGACGCTGTGGCACGCAGCGAAGGGACCTTGGGGATCGGTGAGGACTTGACAGTCCTTCTCAAACACTTCCTTCTTGCTGGAGTCACACTTGGGACAGACGTCCCCGCTGCAGCCGTCTTCACACACCACTCCAGGAACGGCCACCTTCCAGGCCGCCCCGAAGCTCAGCAGGTCTTTGGTCACTTTACCGCCTGGCAGTTGGAACTCATCGGCTTTGTTGTCATTGAAGTTTCCACACAGGCCGCAGGTGTGGCCCCTGTAGTTGCCGGGTACGGTGATGGTGATGTGGTAGATCATGTCATAGGTCACCCTCAGGCCGAAGTTAGTTAGGATTACATAGTAAGTACCCTCTTGGTAAACCTGCACTTTACCTTCATAGAGATTCAATGGGATGTGAGTTAAGACCCCATTTACCTGAAGAAGAAGAAGAAGATATTTTACACATTGCTTTTCTTCTGATGGTTAACCCTTCTGTCATTTGTATTTGTAAGTGACATACCATGACCATTCCAATCTGGTTCCGTCGAAGGATGAGGAGGCTTCCGTAAACTTCCACCGCCACAAGTTTGGCGACGGAGACCTGAGGGTTACTGGACATGGCGTACCATCTCTCATTCTCCACGGCCACAGAGAAGGCTGGGAGCCTTGTGCCGTTCAGACTGCAGGCTTCTGCTGCGGTGTACGTGCACGTGCCTTGGAAGTCATAGGTGCTGTTGTCAAAGGTGTTGTAATGAGGGTCACCAGAGATGGAGCAGACCCCTCTCCCAACTGGCTGACACGATCGAACGCCATTCTTCACCTCACACTTTTCATGGGGCCCGCAGGAAAACGTCTGACATTGCACCTATACAAATCATGGTAATGAGGGTTAGGATTAGGGTTAAGTTATTTTAATTTCTTAACATGTCATAACAGGGTTAGGGGTGATTCTAACCATAATCGTTTCACAAACAATATTTAAAAGAGGCTTTTCATTGTTCAATATCTAAATCTGAATCCTCCTTACCGTGCCATTACACACACATTCTTGCTGGCACAGCCCATCAGGGTAGAACACTTGACCATACTTGTAGTATTTTCCCTTAAACGGACAACCGCACTGAGCAGAAGGCACGCACTCGTTTCCACTCAGAACAAACCCATCATTACAGATGCAACCTTCCATGCACTGAGCTCCACAGTCAGATGAAGCGACAGGGTTCTGACAGGATTTCTGACATCCAGCACTGCATATCTCATAGTGGCCATTTGCTGGACACTGAGCATCTACAAGCAAAGCATAATCACTTGCACCATTAGAACCAGTTGTATTCACAGTTTTACAGCGGTGAGATAAATATCGATGCAAAGGTTTTCTTACCACAGAGTTGAGCTGACCTCCAGGGGTATACTTTGGCACCTTTGAGTTGGCAGGCAGCCATGTAGGCAGTCATGGTCTTGCACTGCATGCTCCCACTTCCCTGGTACAGACATACATCATAAAGGCAGTCTTTGAGGAAACTGGCAGGGTCTACTATGGAGTGGCAGTCACGGAAGGGGCCTGTGGGGTCACTGATGAGTCCACAGAACGCGTTGGTGTTGTACTGGTCTTTCTGGGTGGCGGTGCAGCCAGGACATGGACCTGTGCAGCCATTGACACAGCCAGGGGTACTAGCAACCTTCCAGCTCTGGCCAAGCTCCTCTGCAGTGGCAGCCTCTTTCCCGTCCTTCATCTGCATGTCGTCTTTGGGATTGAGGTTGTAGTTGCCACATAGACCAATCATGGAGCCCTTGTAAGTACTGGGGACGTCAACAAATGCTACACTGTTCCAGTCATAGTAGACTTTCAGACCGAAGTCGGCCTTGAGTACAACAAACCAACCAATAGTGTACAGCTGGAGTTTGGTGCCATTCAGTGCTATTGGGAGGTAGGAGAGCTCACCGTTGACCTTCAAGAGACCAAAAGGAAAAAATTAGTGTTTGTTTCTTAACAAATACTAACCAAATACTAAACATAAATGGTTTGTTTTGTGTATATATCTTCAAGTCCTTACCATGACAAAGCCAGGTTGTTCTTTGCTAATGTTGATAGTGTTGCCATAAACCGTCACCTCTATCAGATTAATCACAGAGCCTGTCCTCTTATCTTGCCCACTGTTCTGCAGAATAACACTAAAACCCTCGAGGGTCTTCTGACTGGAGGAGACACTGGCCAATTCATAAGAACAAGTGCCCTGGAAGTCGTAACGCTCCCCATCAAAGGTCACAAAGTGGGGGTCACCAGACACCATGCATGTGGCATAGTTCACAGCATTGCAGCCTCTGATGCCCTTCACCACCTGGCACTGCTGCCCCATGGGACAGCTAGTCTTCTCGCTGGTCAATTTCCCTTCAGCAGAACACGTGTATCGCTCAGTGCAACTATTGTCACCCCAGAAGGAGCCGCCGACCTCCACATACCGGCCATTGTACTTGCAGCCACACTGGGCCTTGGGGATACACTTGTTGCCGCTGAGCACCAAGCCGTCATTGCAGGTGCATGTCTCCAAGCAGCTGGCTTTGCAGGTGGAGGGAGCAGTGAGGTCTCCACAGGTGGCAGGGCAGGCGGAGCCACATCGCTCATAGTGGCTGTTCTCTCGGCACTTGGGCGGTGCTACATATGGATAGCATATTAGCATCAGGTTTTTTATATGGCTATTAAACAAGATGGAATTACAGACATTCCAAAAACACGCTTTTTCTTTACAAGGTGTTTCATTATGAGTTATGATGATGAGGTATATCATTTAAGATTATAAATGCACAGAAGAATGCTTAAGAGTGCTCTCCTCTTGACTGCTTACGGCATTTGTTGGCATCCCTCCAGTCCTGTACAGGGACCCCAGCTCTCTGACAGGTGTCAGAGTACACCTGCAGCGTGTCACAGTAGTACTTCTTCATTGGGACACCATGACAAAGTTCGAACATGCAGTTCTGTAGAAAGTCAGTGGGGTCGACGAGAGGGGCGCAGGCCTTGAAATACGTATCCATCACTTGGGACAGAGAGTTACAGATGATTTGGTGTTCCAGTTGTTGCACAAAGGTGAGTTTGCAGTCTTGACACTGTCCTGTGCATGTATCCAGACAACTGGCATCACCGACAACACCAGGAACCCTCCAGCTCTTTCCCATATCCTGTGGGTCTTTGGCATGCACCCCAGATGGAGTGGTGAGGTCATCATCCTGCTTGCTGTTGAAGTTGCCGCACATGCCGCACACCTTGTCCGCAAATTCACTTGGAACCGTGATAGTGAGATACTGCTGCCAATTGTAGTGAACTGTTAGGCCAAAGTCTGTCTCCACAACAACAGACCAACCACTCTGAGACAGCATCACCTTGCCATTGTTGATGTTGATGGGGAGATTCCATAGTTGATTGTTTACCTGAAAAATAATTTGGTACCCATGAACCATATACTGTATTTCAAGCAGCTGCCTCACAATGTAAACGAGTTCATTGTATGACGACATTGGTGTAACCATAGCATACGCATTAGCTGAAATCACCTACCCGCACAAGGCCAAACTCAAAATGGACAATATCAATAGTGGTCCCGTAAACACTGATGGTGACCATTCCCACGGCGGTGAGGTTTGAATTGGGGATGTTTACATTCGTTGCATCCACTGCAAAGGCTGGATGGGTCCCGTCTACGTAGCAGTTCTTAGCCATGACGTAAGTGCAGTTGCCCATGAAGTTGTACAAATAGCCATCAAATGTACGGTAATTAGGGTCACCGAGGGCCCAGCACATCCCTGTTTTGGGCTCCACAGTTGCTGGTCCTGCATTGCAGAATCCTTAAAGATGTCCATACATTATAGTTTTAGCCTTTAAGAAGCTTCATTGGTTTATTACACTGTTGTATGTTTTTTTTTAAATAATTTCTTTTTTGTTGAATTAGACAGTAGAAAAGAGTAGTACATGATATACATTGTGTTATGAATCACACTGTTAATGCAATGTGATTAAATGCAATAGTATTGTGTGGTACTTAAATGTAATTCATAGCTTGATTTTCATTTTTATATAGCACAACACAACAATATAGATCTAATGTATATCATGATTATGTTTTTAATTACTTACCACTCAACAGTAGAACTGCAAATATTGTCACATACATCCCCATGGTTTGAAACCAAGAATATCTAAAAAATAAATAAAAATCACACACAAAAGCTCCCGTAAGCAGTTAATAACTACAATTATTTTTACACCAAGGATCTTTTCATATTTTCTTTTTGTTCATTATTCTTTTTTATTAATTTTATATTAGACAAGACATAAAATTGTCCTCACCTGAGCTGGACAACATGCTTATGGGGACTCAGCTGAACTATATTCAGCTGGACCTCCTTGAAAGAACCAATCAGGTTACAGCACTACAACAGCTTTCCCATTAGTTGGAATATGCACAGACACATGCCATGGTGTTTCTGATCAATTACTCATATGGCAGACTGGACAAATAAGTCTTTACTGAACTGATACTGAGTTTATCAAACAAACTTAACAGATAAAAAATGTCCATAGATATTATGTTTACTGCATTTGCTGTAATGTTTTCCTCACTGCAAATCAAGTGATATCAAACTGAGGCCTTCCTGTGACCCCAAGACAATTTTAATCAAATATTTGCAATTCGATTTAAAATGTTCATGCTCAACATTTTTGAATACTCATACAGTACACATGGGTTTAGCCCAGAGGTGTGTTGTCCAACCTTTGGCCTTTTGACTGAGATAAACGTGTTAACCTTTGTTCTTCTGTGGCCACCACCCAAATGAAAAACGAAAAGGCGTGTGTTCTTCAAATACAAACTGATTAGTGACTATCGCAGTGGCTATCCTCGAATGTTCAACTGCCACCGTTCCTGTGGGCTCATTTGGGCTATTGTGGTACACCAGACAATAGTGTGCTCTTTGGACTCATGACTATAACCGCTGTGGTTGCTACCTGCCCCTTTCAAAACAAGATGAAGAGATACTGATAATTCTGTTTGATTTGTGGCCTCTTAGAGTCACAATATATGGAGTCAAGTTTGCACACGTTGTGTAATTTACACACACGCGCGCGCGCACGCACGCACACGCACACACACACACACACACACACACACACACAGACAAAAGAAAAGCGTTTCCATTATCATCCATTATGAATGGTAAAGTCAAACTCCCAATGCCTTAAAGGGTCAGTGACCTCAAAATCTTGTTTTTGTTTTAAACGTGGTAATATAGTCAGTCTCCCATTACACCAACTCCTTAATTAAACTCAACGTACTGACGTACTAGAATCTAGATTAAGAAATGAACATTTAAGAGAGGGTGTGTGTCGCGGGTTGGGTGAGTGTGTAGCATATTTCATTGTTAATTAGCGTTTCTTAGAGTTATAGGTGACATTTTGCACGGCTGATCACTAGTTTGTGTAGGTGGGTTGGGGGGCTCATCAGCACGCATCACATCAAATGTCACTGCATGCTATGTATTACAAAAAAATGAATAGAATGAAGAACAGCAGGTAATTCATTGACAGACGCAAATGCTACCACACTGGTTTGGCCACACCTGGATGAGGCAAACAAGAAGAGACAAAGCAAAGGGCTGGCTCACATTGTGTATGGTTGAGTGTATACAGCATCTTATAAAGGTGGCTCTTTTGCACTATAATCATTAATACTAATAGAAGTCAACTTGTGTCTTGCAAAAGTTAACTTGTGTCTTGTAAATTGACATTTGAATGAATGTGCAATGATGCCCAAATGCATACATTTTTGTGAATCCAAGTTTTACATTTTGCACAAATACCTAAACAAAATAGTCCATACGCATTAGTTGCAATAATACTGTTGAATCTGCATTTGTGGATCAAGTGATACGCGTGCATTAATTGACATAGTTTTGAGACAATTTCTTCTCTTAACTAACTCGTAACTACAGGTCGACACGCGTCTACTGGGTTTCTTCTTCGGTGGTGCGGTGGTGCAGCTCGATTCGGCGCTTACGGAACTCGGCTCAAGTCTTGACCATAATAACGGTAACGCATAGCATCTCGTGTAATATTGTACCGGGCAGTTTAGCTAGCATTTATTTGCTGGAGTAGTAACACATACTTTCATTATATAGGAGTCTGTGAATATGACCCAGGTCGGACGCCTATTATATATATATATAAACGCAAGCTAAACTGCCCGGTACCTAGCGGTAGTTAAGCAGTATTACAGTTTTACAGGGGTACACTTTACTGTTATTATGGTCGGCACCGAGGTACTTGAGCTGATTTCCGAGAGCGTCGAGTTGAGTTGTTACGAATAACGATAAGTAGTTACGAATAACGATAAGTAGTTACGAATAACGATAAGTAGTTACGAATCGCACATCTGCAGGTTCAACCGTTCACAAGCCATTTTTATGTTATTGCAACTAATGTGTATGGACATAGATTTTTTTTGTTTGATGTATTTGTGCTAAATGTAAAATTTGGATTCATAAATATATATGCATTTGTACAAATCATTGCACATTCATTCAAATGTCAATTTACAAGACAAAAGTTAACTTTTACCAGACACAAGTTGAATCCTATTAGCATGAATAATAAATAATAATAAATAAATCTCTGTCCATATAAGTAGGCCTACACATACACATAGTGCCTTCTGTTATATAAGACTATTTTATACGTTGTATGGGCTACTGGTGCAACCAGATATGCAAATACAGTTTGTCCGCCGGGTATTGTCGAACTGGTTAGGCAAGACTAGTGTCATTCATAGACTAGTGTATGGTGGATCAGACAGTTTGAAGGCAAACGAAGTAGCAATGGAGTGGAATCGGCTGTGTTTGTCTTTGACGTGCCAGAAACTATTCTAAATGTGTAGGGAGAAATAGTCTGTTTTGTTTGTTTGTTTGTTTTGACCTCTAATGGACAATTTTATTCGCCGATAGTTAGGAGGACATTCAGTGCCAGGAGTAAACAAGAGGAAACAAAGTAGAAGTACAGTGGACGTTGTAGGCCTAAGTAAACTCGAGGGAACACGTGAAACAAAAGGCTTAAGATTGACGACCATTTGGAAATCAAATTATTTTCAGTTGCACTCGTCTCCAGTTGACTCGATTCCACCCAAATACACGCGGTCACGATGAAAATCGCGTGGGTGATGACTACCGTGTCCGCCGTGGTGTGTACAGCAGCGAGCATGGTGCTCTTTGGCCAATATGCACTGTGGACCAAGCTATCCAACGACGAGGTAGAGCAAAGGGCGAAGTACCAGAGTTTTGATGCTACATTTAATGAGAGGCAGTTTATCAAAAACACACTGCAAAATCAGCTCGAACTGCAGCGGAAAACCGTGTCAGAGTTGGAGGGAGAGCGTGAAAAGGCGACTCTTGATGAAAAGCAAAAGGGAGCAGACCTTGACTTCTGCAAGGGAGATAAGGTGAGTGGGTCATCTTGACCTTTCTAATAAACAATTTACATGAATCCGTCTCAGTTGGAAAGGTTCAATGACGTCCCACGGGTAACTTGGGTAACTTTCTCTGTTAGAAAAAAAAGGACGAAGCGCTTGCAGTCACACTGAAGGACCAAGCAGACACTGAAGGTAACCTACATTCTTTATTCACACAGTGCCGTCGTGTGATTGATTAAAGCAGTGACTCCCAACCGCTGTGCCGCGGCACATAAGTGTGCCGTGAGAAATCATCAGGTGTGCCGTGGAAGATTATCCAATTTCACCTGATTGGTACTCTAAGACTTAGAGTATATATACTTTTTGTGACATTTTTGTTTGGTGGTGTGCCGCGTGATTTTTCTAATGTAAAATATGTGCCGTGGCTCAAAAAAGGTTGGGAAACACTGGATTAAAGCACATGTAGGCCTAATGTTGAACCTCTGTCTATTAACACATGTAGGCCTCTGATGTTAAACCTCTATCTTTAACACATGCAGGCCTAACGTTAAACCTCTATCCAAAACTAGTTAAGCAGTCCAAAGAAAAAGGAGCGTGGGAAGAGGAAATCGCTTCCCTAAAGAAAGTGAAGGAGCAGCCCAGTAAAATATGTCAATACATAAAGAACAATTCGGTTGGAGCGTAAGTACAACAACAAACAGGTTTCCATCACGGTGTGTTTTGCACAAATATTAAGACGATATTGTTGTTTTGGATGAATCATCACTACGCTGCTTTTTGTTATAGGAAATTATGTACAACGCCTGAAGTCGCTCAGCCTGTAGCTGCACCTGCTGCTTGAAGGACGTATTGGTTGGCGTTGGTTGTTTTGCTAGATATGAGGATTTATTTTTTCGCCCTGTGCCTAAAAGTTCCTTGAATATCAAAGGACCATTCATTGCCATTTGTGGTTTAGTATTGGTATTTGTTTGGAGTGGTTTCTTTTTATTATTTCGTTTCTTCTTTTTATTCTCCCAGCTTTTCCCAGACTATGGGGAGATCTACATGCAATAATTTACATGTAGGCCTATGTATTGTTCATGAAAGTTTATAAGTTTATATCTCTAGAAATATATAGACTGGTATGTAGATAGAATGGTCTATCTACAGCACAATAATAAAATACAGGCTACTGTAACCATACGCTTTACGTATTCAATTCTAAGGAGCTAAACGTGACGGTTTCATTGAATTGCATGGGGAGCTGTTGTAAATCCACGATGGTCAAAGCAGACATTGATGAAGAGCTGTGTATTTGTAGGTGTTTTTGCTGCATTCTCACCCAATAAAGCAATGCCCGGTTGATTGTAAAGGTAATTTGTTATATTTGCCTGTATTTTCTGTATTGTTTTGTTGTAAATGCTGCAAGGTGTTCACCCTCAATCAGACTAACCTGTATGAATACAGTTCAAATGAGAAATAAAACAACAATAGTGTGGCTTGCTGTGAAACAACATTAATAAACAGGTCATACGTGTATCTGCCTTGCTCTCCGTGCCCTCCCGTGGATGTGTTATAAGAACTAAACCATCAGGCCAGACGAAAGAGGCCAGGTAGCCTACATCCTGTCCTCTGCTACCCCCTACTGGTGAGGCAGCAGAGGGACAACCGTTAATGACGGCAAACCCTGATACTATTGGTTCTACTGAAGACACGTTGGTGCTGTTGCTTCCTTAAGCAAGTAATAAAAGCAACCTGGTAACTCAGGTTCTCCCACAGAATACGCCAAGTCAACACATGGCTTAAAGAATACATCTAGCAGCTCTTCCAACGACAACGAGAAAGATGTTTACCGTAGAAATGGTTGTTTCACATCAGTACCCCATGAACTGTGATATGCTATAACTCGGTATTACCAGTAAGAGGCAGTATCGCACTTTTTTCCTCGTAGATGGTTAGGCCTAGTCCAGTATCAAAAAATAGGTGCTTTTAGACCCTGACTTCAGCTTTGAAACATCAGCGATATTACGAAAACAGTATTCTCTCCTTTCTGCTCTATATCTAAGAAAGGCCATATTTCAGTTATTCCTAGGGTGGCCACCAGCATGACCTCAGAAAGGAGGACACTTCTGCGGGGCATGCTGCATGGGTAACCAACGTGGCCCCTCGTGTACACTACCGTTCAAAAGTTTGGGGTCACTGAGAGATTTTTATGTTTTTGAAAGAAATGTATACTTTTTATTGGATTTGAAATAGTAGTAGTAATAGTACTAGTAATATAATAATTTAATATAATTAAATATAATTAATTAAATATAATATTTAATATAATTTCATGCATTTTGCACAGTGTGTAGAACTTCTACACACTGTGCAAAATGCATGAAATTCGTCAATTCTGCTTCTCTTT
>OMNS01061199.1:0-10850 GCA_900303225.1 Laemonema laureysi | reverse complement strand
ACGGCCAGCGTCTCTCCTCCTCTCTGAGTATTAGTATGGTAGTGTAGGCATGCCTTCCAAGTGCAGCAGGTGGAGGGATTTCCCCATAATCCATTGCCCATGTCCCCAATTGTCTGCACAAGACACTGCAACTGAATAAGCAGCTTATGAGAGGGAGAGAGAGGGGGGGAGAGAGAGAGAGAGAGAGAGGGGGAGGTGCAGGCATACAGTTCTTCTCCTGATCTTGGTGGTTTAGATGACCTCGTCCTGCTGTTTTAAAATGAATAAACCCTTAAACTAACACTCCTTCTCCTGCTTTGGACAGTAACATGAAGCTACACGGTTCTGGATTGCCTTCTGAAAGTAATATTTATTTTTGTAGGCGCAGTAATTTAAAGGCTAACAGGAAACCTTGATACACACTTTATGACTGTGGACAGATACGGCCTCCATCTCACCACACTCATGCCTTTACACTGGTCATTTTTTTCATTTTTGCCCTTCGGGCCTTCGACTGCTACTGCTGGACTGGGTGTCCTGGAGTGGGAAAGTCCTTGCGGAAGCCGGAAATGGACTCTAGAAGGATAAGCGCCTGCACTGGACGCTTATCGGCTTCATTTGACGCAGCAATCAGCCTGCTAAAATCCTGCGTGTTGTTTTATTTTTATTTTTTTAATGTCCGCCTGTCTCCAACCTTTTTGTCTAGATGTTTACATCTCGTTTTTGTAAGCTTCTCATGGTTTGTAGGGGTCTTTTGTGAATGAGCTGCCCAAGTGACTGCAAGGGCACTGCTGGTGCCTCCACCAGCGTTGAGAGTTGTAGTTAGTTTCTGTGTCCTGCAGATGAGTTTAATAATGTGATATCCTACAGGGCTTGACACTAGGCTTTTTCAGCCACTGGGCAAGTGGCTGAGATGTTTTACTAACTTTTATTTGTTTGTGTTATTGTGTGTTACACAAATATTGTGTTGGATCCAAACTAACCCTTTTAAAACACCAAAGTCACACAATAACACGAACAAACTAACCGACCGAGGCAGCGGTAGGCCAGCAACTCCTGTGTTCTGCGGGGGATAAAATGACTTGTTTTTGCAATGGAATACACAGTCCACGATGGTTTCCACAAATTTACAAATATCTAAAGTTTCAGTTTCAATCTGTATTTTGTACAGTCCATGAGTACGAGATCACATTTATTTTTCACTTGCCTGATCGGACAACCGAATGAGGTATTCCACTGGCCTGAGCACAGAGTTGACTTGCCCTCTGGCAAGCATGCCCTACACCCCTGTCAAACATAACCTTGCGTCGTTTTAAAATGAAGGTGATCATGAGTTTTGGGCCATTATTTTCAGCTTGAGGCATTTGGTATCGGGTTGCTCTATCTATGGTCTCGTCGTTCAATGGGTAGAATGATGTCTTCACAGATTTGTATTCGATTATTGCCCTGACGGTAAATGGCCAACTTATGTTTTCATGTTGGTTCGTAGTGTACCTTTGTTCTTGTCTTACATCCCAAAAGGCGAGACCTCAAATACAATTTGTCGTTGAATACTGTAGTTCACTTAATACTTTACATGGCAGGTATGCTGTGTTGGAACAGATGTGCATGTTTTAACCCTTGTCCTATGGCAGTGCCTCTCGCTTGCAAAGCTTGCTAACACGGAGGCCCCAAACAAATAATATGTAAATCTCTACACCAAGTAACCAGTCCCTCGAAGTGCAACGTAGTGCCTGCACATTCATGAACCAACTCAGGATTTCTCAAGCTCCCTACAGTTCACATCACTACTTTTAAACCGATAAGAGTATTCCCATTATATGTAGATAGGATTGTTGTTGAACGACGGCACCATGTTGCAGATTGCACCCATGGGACAACTGTGTGCCACTATGGACCACTTGTTTAAGACACTAAGGTGATGAAGAATTTATTAAGCTGCTCGGAGAACTGTTGTGGGGAAGCGTGCATTTTTTATTATTATTTGATTTTTACTTTCACTCTTATGATTGACAGAAGGACATATGTCTGTGGGTGTGAAGAATTAGAATGGTCTTAATTTCTCAATGGGTAGATGTCCTGCACTTTCTTTAACTGATTTTGTGATGGTACTATCTAGATGATTCGTGTCACACCACCATATCGGGTGCTCTTCTGGTCATGAAAAGGTGATTTTTGGTTTGTTTGTTTTGTCTTTTGACTTCCGTTTAGTTTTTCTATTTTTTGTTTGTCTGTAAATCACTAAATGTGTAATGTCACGGTAACATGTGGTACTGCCAAGGGTAGTAGTAGTAGTACTGTAGCTTAACACGTTGATCATCATTTCATCCAAATTAACTGAATGTAGTTTCCCTCGCCCCCTACCCAGCTTGTGATTTTTTTTGATTAGTTACTTCAAAAGTAAAGGTGATATACCTCACCAAAATTCAGTTTGTTATAATGTAACAAATATTTAGTGGCATTTGCCTTTGTAGTCACATGTTGTGACATTGCATAAGAAAAAAATATATCTTTACCACATTATGTATGTCTGATGATGGAGTTATTTCCAGTTGTCCCAAGTCGAGATATTGTCTCAGCCTTGTGGTGATGTTTTTGTTTTTTTTCTTTTCTGGGATGATCTTCATTGATCCTTTTGACAAGGTGACCTCCAATAAAAGTTATCATCTTAGGTGTACAATAACTCAGCAGGGATAGTTAAATATTGCTTTGTGATTGTGTTTTGCTTTTGTCCTTTTTAACCAGTCTTTATAGAATGATCCAATTAACTGTAGCTGACGCGTGGGTTGCTTCTTCCCGTTCTTCCCCAAAGGGCTGTGTACAAAAAAAAAGCAATAGTTATCTATTCAATTGACCCACTTCAATAAACAATACTTTGTCCGCTATATGCAACTCGTACGCGTTTTTTGTGTCGTTGGTGGGGCCAGGCAAGCTACGCTGTTGGTAAACGGCGCAACCATGTAATTCTCTGCTTTTAACGCTAGGTGTTGCTTGTGAGTATGTTTTATCGGAGTTACAAAAGGGTACAGAAATGGGCAGGCTACGTGGAAGGGCAGGATAGCTGTTTGATTCTTTGTATCGGAGCAAACCATTTCATTTGAATGGGCGCGTGTTCGTCTGTAGACGTCCGAGCCGTTCTTCTGCCGTTCGGGCTCCAATAATAATATAGTGATTAAAGGGTTACGTAAGGCGACGTAAAACGTAACTATGGATGGGGGAATTGCTATTGTATGTTTATCAGTTGCCATGTTTGTAGGATGTTTTATAATCGGCTTGATTCCGCTCTTGATCAAACTTTCTGAGGTAAGTATTCTTATTCTATTGGTTTATTCTTCATTTTATTGCAGTTTATAGTCTATAGTCCCCATGCATTCTTACCATGTATATTCTTATCTGAGATCTTTACTGGCAATGTAAGATCACCAGTAATCTATAATGTATACAATCAATATGGTAAATGTTGGGGTACAAGAAATAGGCCTACATTTTAACTAATCGGAATTGCTTTACTATTAATAGGCTATGCTATTAGCCTATGACTCATTGACAACTAGGCTATGTGGTTACAACTTGCAACAAGTATTTTGGAGAGAAAAAAGTGAATTGGAAACTGTTGCCGTTATGCGCGTGTTTCTGGAGGAGACATTTGATTATTACCAAAATAGCTCCTGTAATCATTGTAATCACCTCTGACTCTTAGCGAAGCCTACAATTTGTCGCGATCATGGGGGCTGGGCTCCTGTGCGGGACATCTCTGGCCATCATCATCCCGGAGGGAACAGACTTGCTTCAAGAGTCATGGAAAGGTGACAGCTTATCTATTCATTTGCGTCCGATATTTAATTTTAAAGATTGGCGCTATTTAATGTTCATCTAACAAGCCAATCCTACTATTAGATGTCTGTGTGTGTTTAATAAAGGGCACACGTAAACGACTGAAGTGTAACCAATGCAATGTGTTCGTTTGCACCCTTCAGAGTTAACTGAATGATGTAGGCTATACTCAATGTGAATTTGTGCTGAGATACAAATAGGCCTCTACACCCCCATTATATTCATTGTTCTTTTATGTCTTCTCAATACAGGCTCTGATACTCCACTAGGTCAAAACAACAACAGCAGTGAGACTGAGGGCGTGTCATTTGAGAACAGCATTCCCCCTCGGTTCTTCATTGGCTTGTCTTTAGTGGTTGGCTTCATCTTCATGTTTGTGGTGGATCAGCTTAGCATTTACTGTTCCACACGCGGTACAACTTATTTCACTATTCAACTTTTTTGTTGTTGTTCTACTGCAAATGTTATCTTAACCATGATCGTCTGCTTCAGGTACAGGGTGCATGCCTACCAACAACGGCATCACTGCATCTTTGGGGCTAGTCATCCATGCTGCAGGTAAGTAAGTAAGTATTAGATTTGGCAAGGACTGTGAAGCCATAGTCATGTTTTTTTTTTTAGAACGTAAGAACGTAAGAGACATTATTAGCATCATTAGTCTTCATTGTAGGAGTGGTATCCCTCTCCACATGCTTGGAGGGGATACTGCCAACTGGTCTCCCCCACTTCCCCCATGTGACTGAACATGTGATCGCCGTCTTAGTGCTCTCACATGTTTGGAAGTAACTCCGGTATTGGCCTCGATCCTGCTAGTAATGACCTGAATACTTTTGAGTGTAATAGCGAACGCATACGAGTGCACTGTGTATTATGTAAAAAAAAAAAAAATTCCACGTCTTGTCTGTAGCCGACGGCGTCGCCCTCGGCGCAGCGGTGGCCTCTCCCAACGTAGCGGTGCAAGTGATCGTGTTTGTCGCCGTCGTCATGCATAAGGTGGCGAGATGCCTACTCATCATTACGCATTACCTCGCACCTATTCACCCAGCGGCCAATTCACAAGCGGCCGCAAAACGCAAAATAAAGTAACTGTGAGTCTTGTCCCTTGGTCATCCATGCCACCCAAGGCCCCGGCAGCGTTTGGCATGGTCTCCTTCTTGGTCCACGTCGGGGTGGAGAAGAAGCTCATACAGGGTCACCTGCTGGCCTTTTCTGCTGCAGCGCCCATATTTGCCATCAGCACCTACTTCATCCTTACAGCGGTAAGTGTGTTTAGCTTACAGCTGCACACTGACTGACTGACTGACGGACGGACGGACGGCAGGATGAATCAAGAGATTTGACTTTTTGCCCTATCAAGTATTTGACCTGTCATCAATGATTCACTGAACTTACACTGGTCGTGGATGAGGTGGCGTACGTGCACGCATATGAATGCTATATGAATGCAATGAATTGTTATTAATTACATTGCTAATGTTTGTTTGTTTTGTTTTTCCGCGTCGCGTTCTCCCTCAAGTCTGGCGGTTCATCCCAACACCGACTCACTGCCACAGGCGTGGGTATGCTGTTCTCGGGTGGGACTTTCCTGTACGTGGCCACGGTGCACGTTCTCCCCGAGGTGTCCGGCCGGGGACACCACCACCACCACTCCCCCACCGACCTCCAACACCTGACTGAGGGTGCTAAGCAACCCAATGGGCCCCTGGGTGTGCTGGAGAGTCTGACCCTCATTGCTGGAGCAGCGCTTCCTGTGCTACTGGCCCTTGGGTTGAATGATGACTGATCCTCCATAAGAGAAATGACACCCCGGGTGATGTGCACCCAGTGCACACCTTAAAGGCAAATCAAGCAAGGCTTAGATGTTGGCGTATACATTAATTCAATTTAAAGGGTGGATGTAGGTTAGCGGTGATACGTGGATGTTGGTAGAATGTACTTGCGAATGCACTTTTGAACTAATGAGAACTCTGTGAAACTTCTCTTGTAAATAAGCGGTCTGAATGACCTCTCGTATTTAATTACCAGTCTGGAGTTGTGTATCGTCAGTATCAAGTTTTTCTTTTCCATTGTGCGATGTGAAAGACATTTTTGGGACATGGCATTTTGGATGTAATCCCATCTCATGCGTAAATCCCCAGATGGCTGATCAGTACTGCACTGTGTCAATAGAATCATTGGATGTAGTCCATTTTTTGATGTTCCACCCACAAAGATAACACTGGTAAGATACAATCTCAGTCAGGTCTAATGTCATTTTTTTCAATAGTTTTCTTGCTAGGTAAGTTTTCAGAACTATGCCTTTTGTTCTGGAATGAAATAAATACAGAATATACGTACAGAATTCAACTGTACAGATATCAAATAAAGATATTCAATATAAATACAAATTATAAAGTGTGAGGGGAGTTTTCTGAATAGTCTTATGTCCAGTAACTGGAGTAATGTCAGATTGCAGCCAATCACATTCTCTGCAGTGCAGATGACGCACATTATTGTGTTTAATTGAAAAGCTTAGCTTTCGTGAGGAAATTCTTTGAATAAAAGTGAATCATTCAACAAAAATGTTTGCTAGAAATGTCTAATTGAAATGCCTTTATTGTAGCTATTTTTTGGTTTTATTAAATCTACTTTATTCAAAATGTACATTTACAAGAAATATATTTTGTAAAGAAAAATCTTTGTAATACAATATTGTCATATATGCTCGAGGTGCATCAAGCCTTGTGATATCTCTGAATGATCAACATCAACATTTTGTTAGCAAAAATTAAACACATTTCCTTCCTAAATATATATATTTTTTACTTTTACTGAAGAATTGCATTGCTGAATAATACATTTATTTGATTCACTTCAATTGGTTACCATATCCCCATTATAAAAAATGTTTCTCCAAGTAGTCCACTGTCACTAGATCACTTGAACCAAAGCATTGTGCCATGTATTATGAAGGTGTCATGTGACATGATATAATACTGTGATATGTGACACAATATGGCCTAACGCTATTCTGGACTCAAATGTCACATGAAGCACTCCCAGGTCACAACAATGTCCCCATGCCTCTCGTATTTCTACAGGAGATATCTTATAGCTTGATGCCTGCCATGGAGGCCCTGAGCTGGGCCTCCAGGGCCATGCGGTCGAAGGTGCGACGCTCAGTCTGCTCCCTCACCCTCTCCCTCATGTGGAAGGAGGCGCGGGCCCCCCTGCGGGCCTCCTCCTGCGTCTGGTCTCGCTGCGCCTGTAGCTCCTTCCTCCTGCGCTCCTTGGCCGTGACGTGGCTCTCCATGGCGGCGGCGCGCGCCTCTTCCTCCCTCCTCGCCCTCTCTCGGAGCTGCTGGTGGCAGAGCAGTCGGTCCAGGTTGTGCTGCCGTGTCCGCTGGGCCCTGGCTCTGATCTGGGCGCAGACCTGCTGGGTGGCTCGGTCCATGCGGCACTGGCTCTGCTGAACCATCAGTTGCCTGTGCTGGAGCTGCTGGTGCCTCTGCAGCTCGGCGTGGGTCTGGGCCCGCTGGATGTGTTCCGCCTGCCGGGCGCCCTTCTCCCGCAACTCTCTCAGTCTCCCCTCCGAGGCCCGCGCCTGCTTCTCCCAGGAGCGATGGAGCCTTTTCTCCAGAGCTCTTCTCGCCAGCTCCTCCTTCTCCTGCACCTGCTGCTCCACCTGCTGTTTCAGCAGGACATGCTGCAGGAGCTCCCTGTGGTTCTCCTGTGACAGCCTTTTCCTCTCCCTCCTCTGCCGAGTGACCTTTACCCTCTTGGCCTTCTGCTCCCGTTCCAGTGCCACCTGCGCCTCCCTCTCTCTCTCCGTCTTCTGCACCTCCTCTCGGTCTCGTAGCAGCCTCTCCTGGCAGCGCTTGCGTGCCTGTGCCTCCCTCCTTGCGGCCTCCGTCCTCTCTCTGCGTTGAGCCTCCAGCCCCTCCCTGGACCTCAGCCAACGTTCCTCCTGCAGCAGCGCCTGCCGCTCCCGCACGCCCGCCAGCTCCTGGTGCCGCCGCTCCCTGCTCCTCCTCAGGGCCTCGGTCTCCTGGCGCCAGTGCTGGGCATTCTGCCTCAGCCTCCTCCTCCTGCTCTTCTCCTCCTGAGCCCGCCGGGTCACCTCTTCGCTGCGGGCCTCTTCGCGCTCACGCTCCTCCTGCTGGCGGATGCACAGGCGGTCCCGCTCCTCCCGGTGCTTGACCAGCATGAGAGCGGCGATCTTGCGGTCTTTTTCCGACACCATCACGCTCATCTTCTGGTGGATGTCGCCCGTGAGCTTTTCCAGCTGCGTCTGGGTGGCTGGGGAGTGTCTGAGGTCTCCCAGACTGTGGCTGCTGCTGGTGGACACCATATTGTTGTTGTTGTTGTTACCGTTACCCGGTTTGAGGGAGCTTATTTCACAGTTACCACTAGTAGTAGTAGAGTGTGAGAGTTTGCCCAAAGAGCTGCTGCTTCTGAATCTCTGATCACCACAGGCCATTGGTCCTGTGATGCTGTTATCGGTGTGACTGTGTAGAGAACTACAGTCACTGCTCTTGCTGACAGCCTTGCCGACCACTTCTAAAGCTGAGAGGTGCGTATGGAGATAGGGGGCAATGGTTGTTTTGTCGCGCACACCTTCCTTGGTTATTCTTTCCCTTTCCTCTCGACGCAGTTGCAGGAGTTTCCTACGCTCCTTGTCGTAGGACTCGTGCATCACTGTCACCGCCTCGTACGGGTTTTCATGGCTTTTAGCGACGAACTCGTTGAGAGACCTGATCAAAAGTTCGACGGGCTTCTTCACACCCGATCTTGCGACAGGCTTTTTCACACCCGATCTTGCGCGCGACTCCATTGAACGGGGAATCCTCGCTGCTTCTGAAGTCTCGAAATTGTGCTGATCCAAATCATGGATAGGTTGTGTTATTTCTCCCATTGTGCAATTAGGATATTAGCGTCGTTAAAAGGCGAATACGACCATACGATTTGACCATTAATAATAATTGTAAAAAAATGAATACAAGGCAACCCTGTTGGTGGAATTTGTTAGCTCTTGCCTTGGCTTCTTCCCGGACAGGGGATTAACCGGGTCTGTAATCAGGTGGAGTGGATCGACCTTGATGCTCTGCGTCACATAATCGACTGAGCCATTTGTTGTGATAAATGTGAATAAAAGTTTGATCAAGGCTTCAAATCAGAATTTAGTCAAAATGTGGTGCCAACACGTCAGGGTCACTGAAATACCATAATAGTATATCTAATATTTGAAAGCGCTGAATTGCATAAAAAAGTATAAAAGTATAGAATAAAGAAAGTATTGGTCATCACTACGCAATCGTAGACTTAAATACAATATATTATGTATTGATATAGTCGTAATGTAAATTAGCAATTAATCCCATTATTGCGAACACTATGTTGTAAATAATATAAATACAAATTTGATTGATTGTATATTAAATTGTCATTTGCTTTTAATGACTTTGCTCAAAGTTGTGCAGTTGGCCGTGGTCTCATCCATGGCTCAACCAGATTGTGATTTTTGAACGTTTGGTATGGTAACAGCGAGGTCGAGCTCTTCAGCGACCCCTGCAGCTGCATTGTAGTGCGATTCATTTTCTACTAGCGTTACATAAACAACGTCGTCATCATACAGCCAATGAGAACTTGTCTTACATATGTAGCTTCTCTCCTTTTACTTTTGCAGTGGCGTGAGCTTTAAATAAAAGGCTCGTCTTTGTTAAAGTACAGCGGGAAATTAATTGCATAAAGGATAAGCAGTGGACCCTGCTACACGCAACATAAGTGGCTTAGATACATAAGTATATTTATACATAGATGTTATGCAGTCTATGGCATCAACTGAACACTGGCAGCTAGACGAAACCTGCAGCCTATCCTGGTTTAATTCATTTAAAGATATTTTTGGATCATTTAATGCCAAATTCGCGAGAGGTTATTGACTCCCTATCGGTTTAAAGTTATTGTTACATCGTCAGAAATAAATCAGATCCAATCCAGGTTGATGAGGTTGAAAGCGTTTTTACTTCATGGACTGAGCAGCAGTACAATGCACGACAACACACCTGTCGGTTACTTCCTAACAAGCTCTACCTTCCCCCAGGCCTCTTCTTCTACCCAAGCTTACCATAGCACTGCCCACCATGCCAGATATAGGAGCGCCATCTATTGGCCAACTTATAAACAACACCCACTTAATCACTGCACACAATAACTCGGAAGGCAGTACCATTATTATTAATACTCAAGCTATCACAGTTATAATAAATCCTGAATGTTGTCTAGAAGTACATAGGTCGTATTATACATGTTGTATACATATTCAAAACCAATAGGGAGCAGTATGCGCCACCTTGACGCTGCCAAGCCGATGGACACCATTCGCAGAAAATCACCAAATATGTTCTCGTTCAGCGCCAGTGTTGAGATACTATACACCTACATAGACTATAAAAGGTTGATTTACCATGTGCTGCTGAAATTCATCATTTAATTGAAAATGTGCGCGGCTGCTATGCTGTTCTTTTAATTATTTGAGCCGAGCAATTGTGTTCCGTACTGTGGTTGCTATGCGCGGTTGCTATGCTATCCCTGAATTTGCGAGTTTTTATTTAAAATAAATAAAAGAATGTATTTAATCGTTTATAATGATTAATTGTGCATGTGAAATGTTTTTTCCATTGTTAATCAACTTGATAAGAAATATTGAAAATATTGGAGACCTGATTTACAGATGGGCGGAAGGACGCGTTACCTCTTTATGACGTCACTGCCTCCAACCTGTATATAAACCGTGTCTGCTGCTCGGGTCAGTCAGTCAGAAGCCGCACCATGGCAGTGCAGTGCAGCAAGTACTGCGCTGTCGAGGAGGATACATAGCGTTCACAGCTACATATCTATACACCTGTGTGCACGGCGGGCTCCACATCCCGGTTCTTGTAATGTTAAAAAGAAAATCAATTATGATTTATCTTGGGGCATCACAAGAATTCTACCAGGGGTGTGCTTCTACCGACCAGCTCTTTACTCTGGCCAGGATCTTGGAAGGGGCCTGGGAG
>OMNS01061170.1:0-10303 GCA_900303225.1 Laemonema laureysi | reverse complement strand
TATACTTTTGTTGATAACCTAATTAATTACACGTTTTTATCTTTCCAGGCTTGCACAGCAAGGAAATGTTATCCTTCCCCTCTAAACTATTACAACTTTCCGAAGTCCTGCTGCACATCGGTCAATGAAGTGATCTGCCATGGCATTCCTGACAGAAGACCCCTGCAGGACGGTGATATCCTCAATGGTAGGTTCCGAAACTGCAAATATGGACTTGGGCTCAATGAGCATTTTGTTTGTTGCCTTTATTTAGATTTGATCTACTGTTATCTAGTTTGAACCTTGACATTATATTAAATACAAGATAATGTAGATAAGACATTTGTATTATAATTTTGAACTTGTTGATCCAGGTCTGTTTAAAAGAACATTGGCGAAATATCAAACATTCAGAAAGTGAGATGACTATGAGGCCTCGCATATTGTCAAAAATAAACACCTTGACTCTATTATACAGTGGACATCACCGTCTACCACAATGGTTTCCACGGCGACCTTAACGAGACCTTCTATGTCGGGGAGGTGGATGAAGGAGCCAAGAAACTAGTTCAAACCACCTATGAATGCCTTATGCAAGCTATCGATTCAGGTAAGAGCTCTCAGATCAACATGGATCACCCTAATAACTGTTCAGTAGAAATATAGCTCTACACAACTGTTAATATACAAATCAAATAATTTGACTGCTCTAGAAAGGGTCATTATTTCATGTGGGACAGAAGATGCAAGCCCCCACCCACACCAAATATAACGCCTAAGAAGGCAACAAACACGTATAACTGTGTTTTGTGTCTCTGAAAA
Source organism: Laemonema laureysi (assembly GCA_900303225.1). NCBI lineage: Eukaryota > Metazoa > Chordata > Actinopteri > Gadiformes > Moridae > Laemonema > Laemonema laureysi. Next base: position 9,502 of record OMNS01061170.1, on the reverse strand, counting down.
TGTACTATATAGAAAACTAAATACAATCATTGCTGTACGCACAGAGTAGTGTAGAGTTCTCAATTGCTTTATTTGCTTGCTCATATAATTAGATCATTAATCATTGACTGAACAGACTGAAATAAGGTAACTAAACAATGTAGAAATAAAACATAGTCCGCACTCAGTTTTGATTAGTATTTCTTATTTGGCGCAGGTGTTTTGATAATGACGTTGGCAACAGTTATTACAATAATTGATTGCCTTAAACAAAAATAATATCAAGTCACAATGTCAATATTTACAATGTTATCTTAAAGATTTCACACTGTTGCCAATATACCCCGTTCATAAACATTTCAAATTATATATCGTGTGTGTGTGTAATAGTAGTAGTACACGTAATTCTGTTTTTAATTTAGAATATCTTACCCGTCCTTAGGTGTGTGAAACTGGTGCCCGCTATGATGTTACAATGGGTGCAATTCTGGCACCTGTAGCATCCTGCTTTAGCTTGGAGAAAAGGCTTAGAAGGTACATATCTGAATGCACCAATTTGTCTTTAATGCTTTCACTTCTCTTATAGGAGGATAGAGGAGGGTATTTTAAGACTGGGTTTAGTTTTGAGTCTAGAATCTTCAAGTGTGAATGTTCACTTATAATTCCTCTTAATTTCTTTACTTTGTGGTGTATACTACGTGTACCTCTTGAGCCATTTTTCAGGAGCCTGCTGAAATCCTCCCAAAAATTACAAAAATATTGGCCCAATCAGTGCAAGGGGAAGGAATTGTATTTCATGACGAAACAATAAGCCAACACTGCAGGGTGTGCAGTTTCAAACAAGGAATCTAATGTGTGTGTTGACCAGCACCTTATCACCTTACCTTATCATCTTAAACATGCAAGACTTGAGATTAAACTAATGTCCATTGGCTATATAAGTTAGCGGTGTATTCTCAAAACAAAATAAGCAAATATAATAAATTGCTGTGTTTTTCTGTATATGTTTTCCTGTATATGTTTTCCACACCCTCACACACACAGACACCCTCATTTGCTTGCTAGTTTAGTTGGTAAGTAAGTGACCCAAAGCTGATGCTCCACATGCATGCTTGGAACAACAAGGGTGTGTGTGTGCAGACAGATGTGTGGCTCAGGGAGATGAGCCAGCAATGGCATGATGTTCATATGTATCTGGTGTGATAGAAGGCAAAAACATGGCCTTTACAATGATTTTAATGTTACTGGGCAAAAAATCATAAAGGGAGAAATTGGGCAAATTGAAAAGATATTTTAAATTTTAAATTTTAAATTTTAAATTTTAAATCCCCACCACCAGTTGCATAATGTATTATTAAATGATTAACTTTTTTTACGAAATACTCTCATTCTACAGTGAAGCCTGGAATTCGCTACAGGGAACTAGGAAACATCATCCAGAAGCATGCTCAGGCAAACTGCTTCTCTGTTGTGCGGAGCTACTGTGGCCATGGCATTCATAGACTGTTTCACACAGCTCCCAATGTGCCCCACTACGCCAGTAAGAGAGAGAGACACTCACTCGCTCCTTTGCACCATGTAATTGTAGTCATTTGTACACCAAGCTTTTTTGTTCATACTTTATATATATTTTCAGAAAACAAAGCAGTTGGAGTTATGAAGCCCGGCCATGTGTTTACTATTGAGCCCATGATATGTGAAGGTGGGTTATGTCACTTAACTATACTTGCAGATGTGCATCCTGTTCTACTGCATAGATGACAGATAAAATAACCCCCCCTCCCATTTGCCCTCCAGGTGGTTGGCAAGATGAGACGTGGCCCGATGGCTGGACCGCAGTGACCAGGGATGGGAAGCGTTCGGCTCAGTTCGAACACACCCTGCTAGTCACAGAGACTGGCTGTGAGATCCTGACCTGCCGACTGGATGACAAGGGTGATGCCCACTTCATCAGCCAAATTTAGGCCAAGGTGTGAAATGCGGCAAGGACTCTGATCTGCTTATACATCTCTAGTTCAGAGACCAAAAAATACAAGTTGAGACACAACCCTCACGTGGGCCCTTCCCCTAATCTGTTCAGCTGTGGCTGTCATCAATCTAAATTTACATATTGGTCACTCCAAGTTCTTGAATGTCTTTTAGTATCAAGTGTGGATCCGCTGTTTCACCAGTGGGGGTTATTCTATAAATCTCACAACTTAGTGATTGGTTCATTAAAGTACTTTTAAATCAGTTCTCTCTTACGGCTGTCTGTCAATTGGACAAAAAAACATCAGTCTTAGTTTCTAGCAGCCTTACAGTTTAATGGAACAGACAACAAAAGCCCAGAAATACTACTGACTACACACCTCCCTTAAACCCACATTTACTTTGTTAAAGTTTGGCTTTTGAAATAATGTCAGAAATGTAATTGAATAACATTTAGTCTTTCAAGTGCTGAGATTTTTAATATTCTTTGTGTAGTGCCCATTTGGTGCTTCATGAGTCAGATTCCTTGTGTAGCAAATCAAGCCTTAACATTAAACAATATTTGCTGGATGAAAAAAGTTTGGTTTCTCAGTCCATTCCATCACACAAAAAGTGGTATACTTCTATACTTTGGTATACTTCACTAAGTAACTATGTCAAATAGTTAATTTTCAAGTTGCTGTGGAGGAGACGGCTTAAATGTAAAATTACTGAAAACGAAATAATAACACAATAAACAAATTTCCATTTGAATGAATCATATTTTAATAATCTCCAAACATAATTTCAAATGTTTACATTTCAAAATCATCAATCAACATGCAGTTCAAAATCATAACATTTTCAATTGAATCCAATCATCAAGTATAAATTGTTGTACAACTGAAAGATGTAAATCCTTGGCCTGTGGTGTATCTAGTAGTTGAGGACGACACGGATACTGGAAGATAAAAGATTAGCAGTGGTGAGCAAGGCTGCTTGGAGAGTATACATGATCTTTTCTCAATATCTTTCCAGCCAATCACAGTCAGTCACAACAAACGGTTAGCCTACAGTGTACATGGCGAAACCTATTTTATACAGTATGGACTCACTACCGTATTTTACAGCACTTTCTCTCACGTAGCACCCGTTTCTGTTTGTGTTGAGGTTCACACACACAGACTACACTGGCAGCCAGAGTGAAGAGACAATCCAAATCACAATTGTAGACAATATGCCGGCAGGTGCAGTCTATGCTGCGAATAAGCAAACGGCACTAGAACAGAATTTGTATACACCAGTCCTCTCCGTTTAATGCCGATTCATGACTTCAAGCATATTTATTAAAGAATAGTAATTTAACTACAAGCACACAATGAAACAATAACATAACCCATTTGATTCTGGAGAACATCTGCACATGCACGGTCAGAACAAAGTCTTAAGATGTATGAATGAAACCTAATGGAAAGTGATCTTATTTAACAATAGAAACAAATCTTGTTATGAGATTGTTATAGATTGTTAAGATCTCGACATAATGAGTTACTGGGTCTAGCCAGTGTGGCATCAATGCGTTGTGGTAGTAGGTGGCAGCAGTGGTAAACTGAATGCATTGAAGGCAATGCCATTCATACTTCTTAAAAACATGACTTACCATTTCCCAGCGTGCATAAGATCAAAACCGTCCTGGATCTTCTCAAAGGGCAGAGTGTGGGTCACAAATTCATCAACCTTGAGCCTTTTGTTCATGTATTCTTCCACCAGTTTGGGGACACTTTCAACACTCTTATACCCTTGGAAAAAAAACAATTGGTCAACAGGACTGAAGGGGAATGCAGGATGAAGTGTTCCCTCCCAGGATGAATAGTGTTCTCCTGATATTGTTCACAAATGCATATGCAAATATAGTGAATATTTCATTATAAAGTCGCTTTTAGATCAACCCATAGCAAGATAAAAATCCCATTCATGTTAATGTGGACTGGTGACATATTTTGCCATCATCCCATGTATTTGTCATATGATTGCAATTTTCTGAAATGTTACTTTGCAAATTGCCACAGATCCTCAGACAATCAAAGAGACAACTTTCACATGATGAAATACAGCATCTAAATGCAAACATTGGCTAGCATAGTAACATGAGGTAAGGTACTGACAACCCTACTCCAATTGGATACCTCCAAATGCTGTGCCTTTCCATGTGCGTCCAGTGACCAGCTGGAAGGGGCGTGTGGAAATCTCCTGCCCTGCTGCAGCCACACCTATGATGACACTGGTACCCCAGCCTTTATGACATGCTTCAAGAGCAGCTCTCTAAAATATAAACCAATTGCAGACAAATGGTACCAAAACCCACCCAGGGGTGGGGTTTGATTTGTGAACCTCAAGGTGCCATTGATAACATTAGTACACATTATTTAGACAAATTTTTAAAAAAAAAGGATGATTGTGAATTTATCATTAAAAAAAATGAAAAAAATGAAAAATTGATTTGTGAACCTCAAGGTGCCATTGATAACATTAGTACACATTATTTAGACAAATTTTTAAAAAAAAAGGATGATTGTGAATTTATCATTAAAAAAAATGATGGGTCCGAAATAAATGTTTTGTTTATCTCTGTAAGACGTCTGATGTTTGGCTTCCGCGGCTAACAAGGCGTGTGAGCCAATAGTGGGGTCATTCTACAGAAACAGTGGAATCGGGAATGCAAATCTGCTGCAATGTATTCCTTCTTAAATACCTAAAACTTCTTTAATAGTAATAACCAACTTCTAAACTTGATGAAAGTAGAGCGTTACTATTTTTATAATAATGTGCTTTCAACTCGTGTCTTTGTCATTGGTGTTAGCCATTGGTATAACCTATCAATATACCTAAAGTAGCAACACCAGTGACTGTAACACCAGTGACGATTTGGAGAAAAATAAATACATTTTAACAAAATGGGGGCGTGTCAGACCATATGTCTCCAGTCATATCAAAATAATGTATTATATTCAATGTAATCAATGTTTATGTTCAATTTTCACCCCTGTGGCTATTAAATAAGCAACAATAATAAATCACGACATTTTAACAAAATTAAGTCATCTGACCTTAATCCACTGCAGTCGACTGCACTTCCTCCAATGACCTCTTGAATCAGGAAGAACTTCAAAGAGTTATTATTTAAAAATAAGTGTTTTGTGTAGCATCCCATGACATTTTGGGTGACTGATATTTATTTGATATTATTCATGATACTTTGCCATTTCAATGTTCTATTTAATCTATGTAATGTTAATGTAACTGAATGAGATTTCCTTCATCAAAAAACTTTAAATGAAAAGTATATGGCTCCACTTCCATGAATGATCAAAGTGATTCCTTGAACTTGGCATTTTAAATAAATTGCTAAAACTAAACATTGAACATTCGATTAATAAACTTTGTTTTATTGTTACAGGGACAGTCTTTATTTATTGAACATATATAATTAATGTGATTATTAGGTCAACTTAAAGGATTTTGGTGTCTGCAAAAGTAAGTGACAGCACTTCCATTGTTTTTGTAGAATGACCCAGTATAATGATGTTATACTGGTATCTCTCATGCGGTATCTCTGTTATCAGTGATCAGTCGTAGTCTGTAGCCAGTTAGTGTGGAAAAAACTAAACACCAGCTCACAAAGTAACCTAAATGTATAGCTACATGTTGCACAATGAATTCATTACTCTACCATGAAAGATTCATCACTTGACATGACATGAGTCTGACTGAGTCTGTCTGAGTCTCACTGCACTCATGAAATATGCAGGTTGTCCAACGAACTGGCAACCACTGAAAATGATTGGAAGAGGAGAGGAGGAGTGCGACATCTAGTGGCTGAGTGTTATCAATGTTATCAATAGCACCTTTAAATTATTGTACTTACCATGATCCCAGTATTTCCTACACACTCAAAGGAGTAATCGACCCCACCGTCTGTCATCTGTATTAGGACTTCCTCGATCGGCTTGCTGTGATCTTTAGGATTCAACAGATCAGTGGCACCAAACTCTTTAGCAATACCAAATTTATCTGGGTTGACATCAATTGCGATAATCCTGCTAGCCCCAGCCACCTTGCAGCCCATGATCACTGCAAGACCCAGAGCTCCAAGACCAAAAACTGCGCAGGTTGAACCGGTCTCCACCTTATTGAAATGACAACCAAAACAACATTGTTTTCATTTGGATTTGGGAGTTTTTTTTATAATACAATACTATCATGTTTTGCTGCACCTAATACATTTTTCTTTAATTCAATACCACACTAACTTAAAAGAGCAGTTATTATTTTACTGCATACTCATTCGAATTTGTAAAGAATGAGTGAAAACTATTTCTAGGTAATGTTCTCCTTTTAAGAAGGAACAGATAAATTACATTTGTTTAAATGACACATGAGTACATCAAAGTACATATTTCATGAAAATAACCATTTTATATCACAAACTATAAAAACTGACCTTGGCAGTGTTGAGAGCAGCTCCATAGCCAGTAGAAATGGCACAGCCAAGCAGGCAAACCTTATCCAGAGCGGCCGCTTCATTCACTTTGGCTAGAGATATATCAGCAACTACAGTGTACTCTGAGAATGTACTACAGCCCATGAAATGGAACAGGCTTTTGCCCTTGCATGAGAAGCGAGACGTCCCATCTGGCATCAGTCCTTTGCCTTGTGTCAGCCTTTGAGAAAATATGTCAGGAGTGTAAATAGAAAAGTTTAGCTGCAGGTGAACATGATCACAAAATGCATATGATACCATCTCTAAATCAGTGCACATACCTGATCTTTTGACACAAGTTCGTTTTTGGATTCTTACAGAACTTGCACTCCCCACACTGCGGGATGTACAGGGGTATAACGGCATCACCTTAAAGATGAATTTGTAATTATAATCCTCACCATCCTTGCATGTATCATGCTAGATACTTATTTGTGTAGTACATGTTCTTGGGTAGTCTTGGATAGCTCTGGGCATGTGTAATTGAATCAGGTCCAATGACCAGATTAACCATCAATGCAATAGATATATAAATATAGAGTTTATTTGTATTGTATTTTTTATTCTATTATTCTCCCAACCCCAATAACTGTATACAGAGATATAATATATTTATGTTGTGCCTTATTGTTATTCTGCCTTGACTCTATTTCTATTTCTGTCATGTATTGCTATAACCCCTCACAGGATTAATAAAGTGTCATGTTATGTTATCTTCAAAGATATTACACATGAAGTTGTTCATATTACAATAAGGAATGCCATTGCATTTAAGTCATTGTATGTGATATTTGCTCGATGTGAGGTTAGAATACCTGATTGGAACTTTGTTACACCCTCGCCAACACTTTCAACGATACCGGCACCCTCATGTCCCAAAACCACGGGAAAGACTCCCTCTGGGTCAGAACCACTCAAGGTGTAGGCATCAGTGTGGCAGATACCTGTGGCCACAATCTGAAACAGTATTCCATTTAGATTATTGGCACTGCACTCAATAACTAACATATATTACATATGTTACACATAGGCTACATATTACGCGTTAAGGTTATAGTAAATGTAACAAAGGAGTAAAAGTATCGATTATCTGGGAAATCTATAGATTATGCTTTTCTACATTTACTGTAAAACACACACACACACACACACCAACTTTACATCCTTTGATACTACCTAAAATTAGTCATGCACACAAATTATTTATTTGTGCTGGGAGATTATATTATAGTTTAGTTTCATACCAAAACTGTTTACTTTATTTAGTAAGTTAATACCACCAAGAGTCAATAATCTAGGCTGCCTACCTTAACACGCACTTCTCCAGCCTTAGGTGGTGCAACTTCCACTTCTTCGATGGAGAGAGGTTTCCCGGCTTCCCATGCCACGGCAGCTCTGCATTGTATAGTCTGCAATCGAGAAAATATGGAGAACACTGATTTAATACCGATACTGTTGTTTTGTTGTAATCAGGGCCCAGAATAAACACCTGCCACCAGGTAAAACATAAGTCATGGTTATACACTCAAACAATTGCTTCCATTCTGGTAGGTACAAAAAATTACAGTTAATTTAAAAAGTTATAGGACTTTTTTTATGGACATTGCATAATATAGGCTAAATAAGCCCTTGTATAAATGTTTATTGGTCAGATGTGTCAAAAGAAAAGGATCTGACATTGCACTCTTATCTTAACTTCGCCGTATCTTGGTTTTGAAAGACTGCAAGAATGTGTTGAAACAAGTCGAGTTGAGCAAGCAAATGTAGTCTATGCTTCATGCACTTTACTGCAGACGTGTAGCAAACGGTTGAAACAGTTGCCCATTTTAAATTCCCACGTTTAATGTATTATTTTAAACCATTCGATTTGGAAAATAAAGTCCTAACATTACGAGAATACAAATGTAATACTTCGTGAAAAATATAGGCTATAGCCTAATACGGCCAATAAAATGGGAGTTAACCATTAATACCTAGCCTACAGAAGAGGAGCAATTCAACACGGACATTCAGAAGCTCTGCAAGCATTTATGAATTAACTTCATAAAAGAGACAATTGTGTACGTTTTTAACAGTCAACATTCATATCCACGCCATCTTTGTTCAGTGGCGACGTGCCAAACATAAAACGCTCACAAACGACAAAAGATAACTTGGATCACACACATTGTCAAGCAGTGCGTTCTATTTAAAATCATTTTATTTAAAGTTCTAGATTAAAAGTTATTCTTATAGAACTTGATCGACTGCTTTGGTGGTTTTTATTATGTTACAAGAAAATGACATTCTTACCTTCCCGACAGTTGCCATTTTTATACGAAGCAAAACCTGACCTTGAGATCCGACTTCCAGTAGTTGTGGCGCAAAGCCCGGTGTGTCGTGGCCCGCGCCAAGTGACGTGACCATTTAGCACCGCCGAGGGAGTGGTCGACGTGCGCGTTGCCATGGCGATATTTAATAACAGGAAACAATATACACACAACGTCTATCAGTCCTTATCAAGGGGCAAACTTCCGTTCTGAAAAATGAAGCCTGCATGGAGGGCTAAAAACTGCAATTCACTGAATGGCCGCTTGAGGCTGGCTGCAGAAGGGAGTCAATTCCCATAGACCCCCATGTTAAAATGTCCAACTTTACAGCTGAAATAAACATGTTTATAGCCTGGTTCAAAAAACGGCTTTGGTCTCAATAGTTCATGTCCCCCTTCATGACAACTCTGGGGGGGGTGCATTTTTTTACAGCACACCCGTTTTCATGTTATTTAGCCTTATAGTTATGCATAATTAAGGGCGTGGCTATGTTGAGTGACAGGTGGGTGCCGTCGCAGTAGGCTAGCCGCTAGCTGTCTGCAGGCGTCACCTCAGCGAGGCTAATTCCTTGAACTTGACTGTCGGCCGTGTTTGTGGTGTTCGGGATTTTTGAAGAAATAATGTCTTGCTGTGCGGATAATTGTTCTAACAGACCGTCCAAGAAGTCTGTTGTCCATTTGTTTCGGTGAGTGAAGTTATTTTTTTATTGTAGCTTAAAATGATTGTA
>OMNS01061168.1:0-10819 GCA_900303225.1 Laemonema laureysi | reverse complement strand
GGACGGAGCCAATCACAAGCAACCACAGTTAGACCAACTGACCCACCTAGTCACCTAGTAAAGGTCATCTAGTGGGACTCCATACATACACAAGAAGAGAGAGAGAGAGAAATACAGGAAAACTAACGTGAATGTATGTGTGTGTGTGTGTGTGAGAGAGAGAGAGAGAGGTATCTGGAGTCCTATAGGGTGTCAGGTTGTATTCGATTAAGAGCCAGGACACTGTTAACATGATCAGTGTGACTCTCTGTGTTGCTCGCTCTTCAGACCCTGCTCGCAATGGCTCGATCCGATGGCTCCCAAAAGAACATTTAGGGCTGGCTGAAGGGGGGAAACAGAGAAAATTGGAGATGGAAAAATAACACAGGATAAAGGTATGTGGTTGTTTGTTGAATCTGATTGAATGAATCTGACAGAACTTTTTCTTTCAACATTAAAGTCATGTTTTGCCACAGTTAATTCTAACCTGGTGTGGAGGATTTTCCTCCGGGGCCAATACGGAGAAAACTTAACATAGAGTTTCCTTCTTTTCTTCAGGTTAAGAATTTCAACTAACAACAGAGTCAAAGTAGTGCAATGATGCAAATGCAAAGATTTATTCCAACACAAGGTCAAAGCAAATCGAACTGGTTGATGGAGTAACTAACAAAAATATCCCCATAGTGGTGCTTTCCATTCTGCCTCTCCATGCCAATTTTACTCTCCCTTGTTTTTGACATGATTGTTTCTTCTAATCTATCAGCCTCTAGCAGATGGCCATCATCATAATTTGTCATTGTCATGATTTCTACAAAGGGGTCATGGGTGTAACGCTGGGTTACACCCATGACTTAATTCGAAAAATATCCCACACTGGCAAGCTGGCTAGAAATAATAAATGCATTATAACATTTAGATGCTGATTTTGAAATGTTTTTCATTAGAACGTGCTTGTTTTTTTCACTGCTTGCTAGCTAACCTGAGTAGGATTGTAAGCATCAATAACCTCCGTGATTGTAAGGCTAGATTGCTTGTTAGCTACTGCTGTGCATAAAACAACATGTAACAAACACCTTGAAGAAGGAGGAGTCAAGGAGATGAAGTTGCAAAGTAAAATACTTTTATTATAACTTGCTACAGGTATAACATAAGGAGGGTGGTCAGCTGAGGGTCCTGTCTTTCAAAACTCAGGATACTCCCTTTATGCTCTTTTCCCCCTGGGTTACCACCTCTGGATCTTAGCCAAGTATGTTCCTACACATCTACACATCTTGTACACATCTATCGAAATAGTTTCGGGTGAACAATTTGCATTCTAGCTATGTTAAATAGTATTTTTGTACATTATATTTGGATAATTTGCATATTTGGATAAAATTGATTGAATGGTCAATAAATAGGCCTAAAAGACACATATAACATACCTATGTAATGTTTTCCAGCCACTTTTTCAGGACACTGGTAAATGAGGAATAAATTCAGCAGAGCTGGCTCGTCTACTCCAGGAATGGATGAATGCAGTTTACTGGTTCTGTTGCAAACTGTTCTCCAGCAAGACATATATCGGTTAAAGAGGGAAGGGCAAAAACAAAGGAGTGCAAGCAAGGTTTTTGGTGAAGAACCCTTGTGCCTGTATGTCCTCTGTGGGGCTCATACATTGAATTATGTTGTGGCTGATGCTGCCAAGAAATTAATAGATAAATTAATAGCTGCTCCCCAGAGATGGGCCATTTTGGAACAGCATGTCACCATTACTGTAAAGTCCTGGAGTAGAGACGAGGTGGGAGGCCGTGTCAACAGCATCATCCCTTTGCGCTACCAGGCAAAAACATTGAGGCCCAATCTTTGGCAGAGGAGGTTGGGTCATTCAGATTCCAGAATTGTGTGGCATGACGTCCTCACTAAGATCAACACAGTCAGCAAGCTACTGCAGTTCTACAATGCAGTTGGATGTGGTAGACAACATCCTGGAGCGTACTAAGAACCATCTGTTCTTAGTGTGAAATTATATTATCTGTGAAATTATTTCAAAAAATGCATGTGGAGACTTTACTCAAGAAGAAGAGACTGTGAAGCAGCACAGACAGCACACAAAGACTATTAAGCACCAGATGAGCCAGTCAGGGATGCCCTGAAGAGACCACATTTTTCAATGTGGTCATCGTCGGTTTGAAACACTTGGACAATGTCCCAACCTTGGATGATGACGCACTGTAGAAACAATGTGAGGAGCTTGAGAACACACTGAGAAGTGGAGAGGATGATGAGGACATTGATGGGAGAGAGCTTGATTGATGGAAATCAGGAACCTTCCTCAGCTATCCACAAACAGGATAACTGCATTTGAACTGCTGTAGTTGTATCCAAATCTTTAGATATCCCTGATGATGGCTTAAGTTGAAAGAAGATTTTCAAACCTTAAGCTGATAAAGACATACCATCAATCATCTATGGCACAAGACCGCCTCACTGAACTTGCCATCATTAGTATAAACTAGGGGTTCCCAAAGTGGGGGTCGGGACCCCCCGGGGGGTCTTGATGTGACCCCTGAGGTGATTACGACAGATTAACGACAGTATCATTTGCAGGTGACAGGTCACTTTACAGCGCTACAGTAAAAATTTAGTTTGAACATGACGGCAACAATGTTCAGTCGTAAGTTACATGGAGATTACTGTGACGTATTATGCTTTTTTTTTAATCTTATAGTAAATTGTTATATGTGAAATCATATCATGGTTGTCAGGCTGTTCTGTTCTTTTGTGTTGTCGTTATGCCCGTGTTTGGATACGCCTATTAGTGCGCGCGTCCTGTGCGCACGTTTTCTTATGTTTCAGTGACCTCCGGGGATAGTGGGGGTCGCCAGTCTCTGGCACCGTTATTTTGGGGGTCGCAGGCTGAAAAGTTTGGGAACCCCTGGTATAAACCATGAGGTTGGCAGGCAGGTGTCTTACGATGATGTCATTGACGATTTAGCTTCAAGAAAATCAAGGAGCCATAGATTTTGAGGACTTTCTCACTAATGTTGGATGGTGGTGAAAGGATGGATAGCTAGTTTCTACAGTAGCCTATAGCTGTTGTTTTAATTAACACTTGTGTACTGTTCACTTTAAGTATAAAATAAAATAAAGTAAGAGATGTGTTAATTAATTTGTGTGTGTTTGTGTTATCCAAATAAACTATAAATCACATGAAAGCTAAGACTAATGGAGTGTCTAGGCACCATTTTGAGTCCTCATATAGTGTTTATTATCATATATAGTAGCTATGAGGGTTTCACATAGGAAATAGGTATATTGCTTTCAATCAGAATATAGTTTTGTGGCCGTATGATGCAATTGCAATGGTTTGGCTTGGTGTCATTCAATTCTATTTGCCATGACCTTTTAATAGAGGGGTCAAACATCAAAATTGAAAACTGAATTCACCTGTTTGTTTTGGATGTATTGTTTTTATTTGGAGACTGCCTAAACCTACCTCTACTAATTCAGTAGGTGGTATTCACTCTAAAACATTAATGTATTTCAGGAAGAGATTAAACCTTCCATTTCTGCAGTGTTCTAGCTTTATTCACTCTGACTCAGTAGCATCCACATTAATTATTTCACTTGCACAACAATCTCAGAGGTGTTACTTTTGTTTATTTTGGTACCAAGGTTACTCTCGGTTATTATAGCCATTGTAGTTGTGGAGATATACTCTATTCTCTTTGGATATGTTATTTTCGACAAAAACCTGAGCCAGGGGCCTAGTGATGAAGAGGTTAAACTATGGGTCGGAATCCAAAATGGGTTGTGTTCAAGTTCAAGTGTGCTGGGTCAGAGCACACTCAGGAAACTCTTGAGCAGAGCTTTTTGAGTGTGCAGCGGCTGGGTCCCACAGACACAATGAAATGGTCTTTTAGGTCCCAAGATGAAAAAAGTTATTTAAAAAAACAACCCTGCTCTACAGTATGTTGGTCTCTTCTCTTCCTCTCCGACCGCCCCACTGTCTCTGCCACTGTGCCACCATGAACACCCGGATGTAGAGGACGATGATCACTGTGATGGGACCCACAAAGGTGAACACCAGGTCCACATTGCTGGAGACGTAGCTAATGAACAACACACACTCCCCCTGGCAGTGGTTGTAGCTTCCTGGATGTCTGAGGAACTCCAGGAGGATGAGGCAGTTGTAGAGCAGTGCCGTGCCCCAACACAGACCGACACAGCCCTGGGCTCTCCTGAGGGTCACCTTGGTGCTGTAGTGCAGCGGCTGGCAGATGGCCACATAGCGGTCCACTGAGATTAGCACCATGTTCCCCACAGAGGAGGAGGTGACGATGAAGCTGACAGTGTTGGAGAGGGCACAGGCGGCATCCCCCAGGTACCAGCAGGACTGCAAGTAGACCACCTCAGAGGGCATGACCACCAGCCCCACCAACAAGTCGGAGGCTGCCAGCGACAGCAGCAACAGGTTGGTGGGTGTGTGGAGCTTCCTGCAGAGGACAGCATTGTCAAATCAAACTTGATTCATAGAACGATTTTCCTGCAAAACGATACAAAGTGCTTTACAAGATAGTCATTGATATAAGTAGGATGATTACACGTTCAGTAGTGTTAGTAATAATATTAGGCTTTTAGTAGTACTATATTTTTGAGTATTATGCTCTTAGCATTAGTACCATAATATTAGTTGTATTACAATTGTCGTAGTAGTAGTAGTTGTAGTAGTAGTATATTAAGTCAGGCTAATTTTCCAAGCATGGAAAAACTTGGGAAGGAACGCAGAAAGGGATCCCTGCTTCCAGAGATGGTTAGGAGTGCAATGGGTGACATAATGGTAGCATAACAAGCAAAATAGAAAATGAGTGATGTCCATGGTGGTGTGGAGGTGCTGGCTAGTGAGTAAGCTGGTAGCCAGACATCCAGTCATGATCACAGCAACACAAAACTCTTCATCAGTCATAGTATTGCCATATTAGTAGTAATAATGCACTTTTAGTAGTTAATTCAAAGACACTTTATAAAGCATAATATAAAATTAAAAAACTAAAATAATAATAATGATAAAGAAATATATAAAAATAAAGTCACATTTAACATTTAAAAAGCATACAAATGAAATTTAAGTAGTATTGGTTCACATTATGAGTAGTATCACCCTTTTAGTGGGAGGTACCATATTTAGTAATATTCCCTTTTTTTGTACTAGTATCACATGTACTTCAGTATAAGTAGAATATGGGAAACCAAGTGCATTTATTAATTGTCACAAGCAAGTGAATTACTTGGATATCCTGATAGACGTTAATATTAATACATATGAGTGAATAGAGGAGTGTGTGCCTGTAGTGAGAGATGGAAATGATGATGAGGAGGTTGAGGAGCACAGTGACCACGGAGATGCAGGAGAGGAGGACGTAGAGGAGCAGCATCTTTGAGGGAGGGCGCAGGGGTCTTCTGCAGGAGGTGTTGAGGAGGTGAGGGAAACAGAGCTCTGCTACTTCCAGGGTCTCCATCATCAGAGGAGGTGGAGGAGACGTCTTGCAGCTCTCTAACCACAGCTCCTCATCCTACTATTTATTTATCTCTCTCACTTCTCATCCACCCCATCCCACCTCTCTTTCTGTTGCCCCTCCTCCCTTTATCACACTTTGATCTGCATCTTCATCATTATGTCTGGTATTCCTCAACTCTCTCCTCATCATCAGTCCTTTCCTCTCTCCTTCCACCCTAGTCCGTTCTCCTATCCCTCCTTGTGTTCACCATCACCCCTTTTCTCTCTGCTGCGAGTCTTCCTCCTCTTCTTCCTCCTCCTCCCATTTACTATAACATTTACTATAACCTTCACTATGACATTTACTATGACCTTTACTATAACCTTTACTATGACCTTTACTATAACCTTAACTATGACCTTTACTATATTCCCTTTACTTTAACCTTTACTAAATGACACAATCAGCTGGTAGATCAGTTCAGGTTATTAAGCTTATTAAGGAAATCGGCTCAAACGGCAGACATTGAACACACGTCAGCTCATGTTGCCAGGACAAGGTAGATAGTCAATCAAATGTAAAGAAATTGACACATGCACAATTGTTCTTGACCTCAGTTGACCCGATAGCGAGTACTGTTTGGGATAGCAAACCTACGCGATGCTATGTAATTAGCTCATAGCCAGCCTAAAAATGTGAACGGAGGTCTTTATTATTTAAGTGTTTTAAGAGACCATGCACAGAAGATGGTGTTTTTGTCTTAGCCTACTGAAGTTCTTGTACCTCTATTATAACCTGTTGTTATTATTGTTATATTATATTATACAGTCATATGTCACTGTCTTTAAAAGCTTTTAAAAGTCACATACAACTCAAATTCAGTATTTTGTTTTTTTATTTTTTATTTTATTTGTTTTATTTTGTTGAATTATTTAATTTCATTAGGCCTGTGGGTTTGAAAGGCTGGATGGTTGCCGTGCACTTTGTCCGATATGCTCTCGGGAAAGCATAAATAAATAGCCTCCAATGCAGGGACGGTTATGCGCCTCATGCAACTGAGTTTATTTTGAGCATACCTAACAAAACGTTTATCTACATTACTGTATGTATAATTTTGTGCTTCATCATTCTGGCTATGCTACCTCTTGCATCATCATTGCGGTGTGTGTATGTTTGGTTTTAACACCTCTGATTGGAGGCCTCTGAGGTGTGTTATCATCTGACTGATTAACCAGCAGGTGAGAAACCACTGCTCTGATAGAGACGCTGTACAGCAACACACACACACACACACACACACACACACACACACACACACACCTGTTTACCTCATTAAGGGCTGAGTGTGTGGCACTTATGACAGGATGAGACTATCAAACGTGCATCAAAAAATTATATATAACAGAGACAAAGGCAAGACAAGACAAAATAAAAATAAGGAGAAAAAAAATAAGGTGCAACATTATCCTAGACAGCATACAGTCACATCAGGTTACGAGGTATTACCACAGATGATCACAGACAAAATGACTGGTATTTATTTATTTATCCATGTATTTTTCTTAATATCACATTAAAAAACTAGACATCTGTGCCATATCTGGGGGCAAAGAGCCAATCAGTGATCATGTGTAGTCCCCTAACTATTAATCAGATCCCTTGTGGATTCCCATTGTCATCACTTCCTAGCAATACGACACATTAACATTCTCTTACAGTTTGGTAAAAGGGCCCCAAACCTACAACAGCTTTTCACAATATGTTATCTTCACTGTAGCACAACAATTACTAATTTCCCTAAGCCATTGGCTCACCTGTGGTCTCTGAATATTCTTCCATGATAAGGCGATCGAACGCTTCACTCGGAGTAAACACATATCCATAAGAATAGTTTATTCCTTGATATGGCTAGGATGGCAGGATATAACTCCAAAATTAACATTTTAGGATCAAGAGGTAGCTTTACATCTAGCATTTTGTGTATTATTCACCAAAAGGTTGCAATCTTTTTGCAATCCCACATGCAGTCAAAAAGTGTGCCTTTAGACAGTTCACATTTAATACAAATATCTGTATATAATATTCCTCAAAATAACTAATAATAAAGTGTAAATGGAATGGAATACAAACAGATTAAACCAGGTCAGTAATACTATCTCTGTAAGGTTCACAAACTTTCGAGCAGCACGATATATACACGGCAAATACAGTTTTCAACTGGAATGGTAGTGGTGTCTGATCCTCTCCATACAGGCGTTACAGGTATTGTTGTGGGGGGAAAAACGTATGTAACAAAAACTTTGAAGAAGGAGGAGTCGAGGAGTCAAGGAGGCAAAGTAGAAAGTCTTTTATTATAACTTGCTACAGGTATAATAAAAGGAGGGTGGTCAGCTGAGCGTCCTGTCCTTCAAACCTCAGTATACTCTCTTTATACTCTTTTTCCCTGCACAATTATGGTTTGGAACCAGGAATCGAATAGATAAGAACGTCGCTTACCTTCCTTAATTGAGTGGCCACTCTGGTTGTGTGATCTGTCCCGGACCCCGGTTCTGCAGCACAGCAGCAGTATTGGACCCCTTTTCTTCAATCCTGTTCGTGATGCCAAATATGTTGTGGAAAAAACAACATGTAACAAAAAAAGAAGGAGGAGTTGAGGTGGCAAAGTAGAAAGTATTTTATTATAACTTGGTACAGGTATAATAAAAGGAGGGTGGTCAGCTGACCACCCTCCTGTTGTTTTATCCACAACAGTATCTTGCCTATCGCAACTTTGTCAGCTAGTGTTGGGGCTACTTGGGAAGGAATGTCAGGTTTGCCATCCCATCGTGTGTGGTACTGTGGATACGCCAGGAGTTTCCTGATCCGGCTGGTCAGTATGTTGGCTTCCTTGCCATAACATTACAGCTTGTATAATCATAAATCTACCTCCACACTTGAACAATGTCCAAGGTCACTTGACGAAAACAGCGTCTTTGAGGATGTGACAAACTAGCCAGTAGGCGGGCATTATGCAAATATGTTACATGGAGACGTAGACAAGTAATGGAAGTAAAGGCTTGAATGCAACGAGCTGTTTCAGGTATTTCAGGAGAGGTGTTT
Organism: Laemonema laureysi; assembly: GCA_900303225.1. Lineage (NCBI taxonomy): Eukaryota > Metazoa > Chordata > Actinopteri > Gadiformes > Moridae > Laemonema > Laemonema laureysi. The sequence continues at coordinate 2,261 of OMNS01061168.1, read as the reverse complement.
TCTGTGGGAGAGTCCCTTTGGCGTGGAATTTGAATTTGCAGACCTTTCACATGAATACAAAAGCTATATAACACACTAAAGGAAAGGGAAAAACCCACAAAACATAATATGAGCATAATAATCCCTTGCTGAGATTGGCTCTGACGAGAAGTAGTACATACATACAGTGCGCAATTATACGGCCCGGTAATACCACTGGAAGTTTGAGTTTACCTTAATTTCATAAAATGAGATAATGGCAGGGTTAGAGGTATATTTCAAAACAGGTACAATAGTTTTGGATGTCTATTCATTTTGAAGTATATTAATTTGCCATATTAAAGAAATTGGCATATTAGACCACTTTTCTTTTTTATATACATTGACTGGAACTATGTGTATACCTAGATTGGTTAAACTATCTGTTGAGTTAAATGAGGAAATATATCTTTCTGTGTCATTTAATAACTGACTATATAATAACTAACTAATAATAATAATTAAAGAGGATTTTGTATTTACCTTATAACCTGAACATAATCCAAAAGCCTTTAATTACATCCAACAAGGCCGGAATTGAGTTTAATAGGTCTGTAAGGAACAAAATGACATCATCTGCAAATAGAGCTGTGCGGTGATCTATCTGTCCTAACCTGGCACCAGAGGTACACTTGTGTGTCCTAATTACCATAGCGAAGCGTTCTATGGCTGATGTAAATTGGAAGGGTGACAAAGGACACCCTTGACACCCCTATTACCTTTAACAAATCAATTTTGATCCATCTCTATAATATCTGGAAGAATAGGCTCTAACATATGTGCTAATACGTTGCAGGGAATTTTTATGACAGAGTTTAAGAGTGAGATTGGATGGAAATATTGTCATTTATGGACTGGTTTGTTATGGCTCCAAACCAGTCCATATTATGGCTCCTCTCAATGAAGGAGGGAGTGAACTGTTTTCATGGGAATCCTGGACTTTCCATAATTGGAGTTAGGGTTAGAGATTCATAGAACTGTCGAAACGTGTCATTTATCTCTTTAGGATTCACAGTCACTGAAGAAGATTCGTTTAATATGGTTTCTCCTTCATCCTGTTCTCATCCCCCTCCCTGCCAGACCTCTGTCTCTAACCCCCCACTGTTCTCGAGAAGTTGATCAAAGAAGCAATTTGGGGGGGCTTGGTATTTACCCTTCTTTCATGTTATAGTGAAACAATAGATCCTCTAGACTAACTGGCATGAGGAAGGTTACTTTAATATGATTTCACCCCCATCCTACTCTCATCCCCCTCCCTGATAGATGTCTGTCCTTAACCCCCCACTGATCTTGAGGAGTTGATTGGGAAGCCCCCCCTTGGGATGGCCCCTCTTTCATGTACAGTAGGTCAACCTACAGGGTGTAGACTGTTTGTGATTGGTGTTTTAAAATAACTGTAACCCAATGGGAAGGGATGGCACATTTTGTATTGTAATAACAGAGAACAGGTAATGATTGGAAGACCTCTTATAACCCCACCCTTGTCATGTGTTTATAATATTGTACCTGAGAAATTGGGGTGATGTGTGTTGTGTTATGTTGTGGAGAATAAGCTGAACAGGAACTAGCGGAAACAAGCCAAGCTGAGCCAAGCCACGCCAAGTCGTGTTGTGTTATATTATCGGGTTTTAACGTTTGAACGTTGCGTCTTGACTCGGTGGTCTCTTTGGAACTAAGGGACATGGAAACTACAACGTGATTTGAATCTTCCTCGATATTACCCCACCCAACATTTTTGATTGCATTAATCGCTCTTTCTGATTGTAGCTGTTAATCTTAATAATACGTTTTGCTAATTACTAATAATAATTAGTAATAGTTATTGATGTGGTGTGCATTTCATTTCTGGAAGGATTCTGATGTACTAGACTCACCTAGAATAGTCTGAGTATATTTTCTTGCTTAACTGGTTGTTTTTAGCTGTGCTTTGTTTGCTATAGTACTTGTGCCTTGATCACTGTCAGTTGCTAGTTGGTATCTGTTGTGTGATTGCCCTATTGAAGCTAGTTTCACCCAAGATTGGCCAATTGCCTTAATTTGTGGGAGGGGCCTGCACTCCTAGCAGACAATTAGCACTCATTGGAAGCAGCCTTAAAGCACTGCTCGTTTGAAAGCGCCAGGCAAACGAAGGCTAGGCGAACAAAGGCGACTTTTTCAAGTTCGACTTTTCATAGGGTGACTCTTTAAATGCATTTTGGCATCCTGCTCCACCATGTGTTTGCTTCCCATTCCTGTCCACTGCT
>OMNS01061165.1:0-13140 GCA_900303225.1 Laemonema laureysi | reverse complement strand
AGCCGACACTATGCGTGGAGGTGAGCCCTACCAGATCTAATCGGTATCTCTCCACCTCCTGCACTAGCTCCGGCTCCTTCCCCCCCAGTGAGGTGACGTTCCATGTCCCCAGAGCCAGCCTCTGCTGCCCGGGTCCAGTCTGTCGACGCCCTCTGCCTTCACTGCTGCCTTGCTGGCAGCGCACCCAACCCCAGCGGATCGTCCCATGGGTGGTGGGCCCATGGGATACAGATGAGATGGATGTGGATGTTGTTGGTGCCACGTTGCTTGTTCGGGCTGGGCCCGGCCGGGCTCCGTGGCCAGCCCGGCCACCAGGCGCTCGCTGGCGGGCCCTCCGCCCGTCTTACTGCTCCAGGAGTCGTCTTACTGCTCCATTCTAGTTAGATGTTAACTAGCCACTGCCCATACATATATATATATATATATATAGTTACTTAAATAGTATTGACACATTTTTATATTGTGCATTACTATTTATTACGGGTTTAGAAGTTTAGAAGTTGCTTAATTCAATTTAATGGAATTAAATTTTACTATTTAAACCTGCACCTTTTCTAACTTTTTTACTGCAGCCATTTTCTCCATTAAAAACATCATATCAGAACTAGAAGGTTTCTCAAGACCACGCCCATCCACGAGGAAATCCATACAGGGAATTTTTCTCAATAAATAATTTTATTGTGGGCCACATTTGTGTTGATGTAGAAAAACAGTATTGTGGTCATGTAAAAAATATTCCAGGCTGGTGTTACCTGGCTGGAAGACATGCTAATTTGCTTTGGTGTTGACGTCATTCAGAAGTGTTCAAAATTTCAGACGACAGGGGGCCCTTCTGCGTTTCCACCTATGTAGCACTAATCATGCAAAGCGCTTGAGCCAGCAGCAAGTTTGATCCTGACTTGAATTTCCTTGAGTCCCTGTTTAGGCACCAATTGTTGCAATGCTCTTGCACAACAGGTGGGTTCTCCAAGGAGGCACCCAGAGAAGTAGCGGGCAAACTGTCTTTTATTGTGTTTACTCGTACACAGCTTGACAGAGTGCCACAAACTCACATGCCACAACAGCCGCTTATATAAATCAACAATGCTCAATACTCCCGAAAATGTACTTTGTTGTCTGTCTCTCGGGCGTCTGGACCTAGTCTCACTGTGGTGGAGAGCAAACTAAAAATATACATGCCGACTCATTATGCTCACCACCCACAATGTACTTAAAATATGTCAAAATCAAACCATGATCTATCTGTTTAAGTGAATGGAACACAACTTCCCATCCTATTTGACCTTCAAACCCAGGTGTACCACTAAATTGTCCTAAAAGACCTTTTGTGGACCACGTCGTATGTAAACATAGAACAATAGATACATTCACATGCAGTGGTGGAGTGCTACGCCCCTTTTATACACAACTATTACTGCAAGAAAGCCATGGCCAGTGGGAACCAGTGGATTATGCTCCCAGTGTGTTTATTTAGCAAACACAAATGAACACAAAATATCAATGGAAAACATTACAATGGAAACATACACAAAGGGCAAAAAAAAAAGTATTATAATAAAAAGCCATAATACTATACTATATATTTACTGAGCAATGTTTAAAATATATTATTATCATATATTGAATGGATTTTATGAAAAATATACTGGTGACTGGGTCAGTAAGCTAATAGGCTCGGTACATAACTGTAGTCTGCTGATGGTTTCTACCATGACTAAAGGATTAGTCATGGAACAAGGTAAAGAGAGGGTGAGAGTTTGGTTTGGAGAGTGTTGTAACCTATACTGAAAGTGAGAGATTGTGACATTAGTAGGATGTTTGATGTAAACTGCGATCCACACTCTGTGTAGGTACATTAGTAGTGCAGTCATTCAAGTGTTCATATTCATGGCCGTAATCATGTAAGTGTTCCAAGGAAGTTGTGTGAAGTGTGGCCTCTCAATCACAAATTACTTGAAAATGGTGCTTTAAGATGAAATGTTCTGGAGAACGATTTCCCCGGACCTCCCAACAAAGTCTGAAGCTAGCCCCAAATGTATTGGGCTCAGCCTCAGATGCCCTAAAAATGGCCCTGCTTGAAGGTATGTAGTTCTCAGGGGAGCTCCAGTGGGTACTTCCTCTCAGCGACTCCCCAGAACTGCTTGATCCCAAAGCGCCTATTGTTCTTTCTCTCCCACAAGAAGACATTACATTACCCAGCGCATGGCCTTCAACAACATAGATACCTTGCTTTATGATCTGAGCATGACAAAGAGCAGTGATGGTCTTTAAAATGGAGAGGAACCAGATATTAATTTAAATCTGATTTCTTTCTAGCTATCAATACTGACTATAATAGGTGTAGCCAGCTTAGTGAGTCACATATAAGTCTATAACTGGGCAGTGCCCCCTCAGTTTGAATGGGCAGGGTGCCCCTGGGTCAGCTGGAGTCCTTTCTTCTCTGTTTGTCCCAGAGGCTTCAGAGATACTGGATGTAGTGGGATAGGCAGGGTCCAGGGTTCATCTGACCGCCAGACATCCAGGCACTGCTTAACACTGGATTTTTTTTGTTTTGCATTAGCAGCGGTCGTTTCGCTGCTTTCTGTCTTTTTCTTTTCACTGTCTGTGGTCAGCTTAATGAACTTTCCATGCTCTGCTGGGTGATTCAAGTTCAAGTGCCTTATTAAATTTGTTGCGTTGAAACTTTTTACCTTGATTCCCTTGCAAGGTTTTTTTCCCTGGCATACATTGTAGATGGCATTTGTTGCATCTGTCTCAGAAACGTTGTAATAGTTCCACACCACCGACTTGTTTTAGGTTAGTTAGCATGAAACAACTGCACTGCACATCAATCGGTTTTCGCAGTTGGCTACTATAAAGCATTAGCCGGATTCCCCAATCTCATATTTATATTGAATATCGGCCGATCATGATTGGTGGCTGATCGATTGTGGTACCCCTAATCAAAAGGTCTAAAATACTGCTTTCCAGAAGTGAGATGGGTCCCCATTTGAGTCAGCCATGGGTTTTAAATAGAAACTGGATTTTGCTTGCTTGACCATTGCAGGACATCTATTTCTCAATTGTTTGAAACTAAACCAATCCAAGGCAGAATCAGAGAATCTGGCGTTAGCCCCATGCTTGGTTTCTTTCTTTGAAAATCTTGGCGAGGTCAGATGTGTACCATACAGCATGTTTTGCAGAGTACAACAGCTTGAGCAAAATCTGTTCCAAGGTACTTCCAAGCTACCAAGGGGGCATTCTTTTTGGCCACTGACATTTCTTCTTCTACCATCGTTATTTTGTCATCTCTCTGAGCCACACTTATCTTGGAACCTATCTAGGACTTTTTTTTTATCAGGCATCGCCTCAGGAGCAGAATGTCACAGGACAATTTGGAAGCCCTCATGCTGATGGCGACGGAAAAAGAGATCCTATTGAATTTGGACTCTGACAATGTGATTTGCAAGGTTGCAGAGAAAAGCAAACTCCTTCATAGCTTGTTAACTACATGAAGGTAAGACATGTGTATTTATTATTACATACTGTGGCTGTGCAGTGCTCTTTTCATGTTTTGGTTGAGCTGTTGTATTATTATGTACTGTGCCTTAAATGTCTGGCCTATGTATTTATGCTGAATGTGGAACGTATGTGTGTGTGTTCTGTGAATTTCTGTATTCTAGTCAGTCTGCATGGTTTTATCTCATGCTTTTTATGTTAACATCTGGATGGGGTTGGTGTTGGGTTTGAAAATAGGGGCGATCTGTTACAAATGCCAGAGCTGTTTTTTGATCCCAATCCGTCACTGGCCAAAACAAACCAAAGCTCAAGCATCAGCTCCCATGTTAATCAATATTTGATTATCAATCAATGATATCCTTCATTAACAATCCAAACCTGTCAAAAATGTTAAACATTTGATGTTAAATGTTCAAAGATCAGCGGAAAAGCTTCTTCTTATCAGGTCCTATTCCTTCTTATGGTCGCAGGATTGCAGGGAATGGTTTAGCACACTTCTTTCCCTCCTTTTGTGGCTACAGACACACTGAACGGCAGAAACGCTTGGTTTTATTGACAATTTGAATCTGTTCGGGAACACTTTGCGCTCTTTAAAAGGGACGGTCTTCATCAGAGCTATTTGGGATTGTGGATGCTATGTGCTAACATTGTACACTGACAAGCCATGTGCATGACTGTTCCTTCCTGTAGCCAGGGAACAATATCTGCAGTGCGAACCAATGCTACCTCCCAAACCAGCTCCCCCTACAGTCTGCTTACATGCATTGTCCATCAGACTAGAGCAGGGGTCGCAAACCTTTTTTGTACCATGGTCCATTGTTGTAAAAATATTCACGGGCTGGTGAGGCGAGAAAGACAGTTTATCAATTTGGCATCATGCCATATAAACATTTGTACACATAATTTTCTGATGCTTAATGCACAGCTTGATAACTCTTAATAACATAATTACGGATTTCTATTGTTGTCTTTAACTGTAAGTAAAACAATGTGCATGATGACTATAAATATAGAAAATAACAAAGATACCACCATGACAGACATAATAAAAATGACATGATAGGGAATCTTTATTTTGTATACTTGCATAACGACTGCAACGTATATGCAGTCATCATGCATATACATTCTTTTTAATCAGTCAAATTAGATTTCTTGGAACTATACTACGCAAAATAATGCGTAATAATAATGCGTAATAATAATAACTTATTGCATTGATTACTTATGTTGTTTGTGTGTTGTGTGTCATGGACACCCTGAGGATTACACATTATTTAAAGGAATAAGTCACCTAACAATATAATGATCTACAATCTGTTTATTGTACTAGCCTACTCTTGAACAGTTAAACATATTCTAGAACATTTGCTTTCTAGTCAACCTTCACATTCCAGTACATCTCACGTTCTCCCGTTCCCTATCTGAATCACGTACTTCAGCTATCGTGACATAATCAACTATACTACATCTTTCCCTTTGTTAGAAATAAAGTTATCCTTACTTAAACATCAGTTCAAACATACATCTTCAACCTTATGACAACTGAAATGTCTTGTTTTGGTTATTTTTATTTACAATATCAACATAACATATTTAAACATTTCTTTTAAACTAATTTCCATGTTCTTAAACCACCTAACATATTTCAAAGTCAAGCTGCTTTATTAATCCTCACTGAATCACTATTTCCTTTTCCTTTAAACGCCCAACCTGAACAGATTCCTTTTCTCTCTTTTTAAGTTATCTTACTTAAGTGTCTCTGTATTGGACTGGCTTCTTGATAACTCTCCACTTCTGGTGACACTTTGCTTGCTTGGAATGGTTGCAGCTTCCTGTGGACACTCTGCTGGAGTGCTCTGAGCATCTTGCTCCTGTGAACACTCTGATGGGGCACTCTGAGCATCTTGTCTGTCCCAAACTCTGGTGTCCTCATGTGCTTGTGTTGGTACAGCAACATCAAGGTTCATTAACACAGGAGTGCTGTGAAGATGTTTCACATTCCTTATGATTCTGGATCCATCTTCAGTGTTAACTAGTTCAAAGGAGTTGTCTAAGGTGTTTCTCAGAAGTATCTAATGTGTGTATTTGAATTTATAATCTAGTTTATTGTCTATGTTGGCAATATACACCAAGTTTCCAACTTCGAAGTTGTGTTCCTTTGCTCTGTTTGTCTTGTCTTTCATTTGGTCTATGTATTGTTTGTGGTGTTTTGTAATGTCTTTAGTCTTGTGATCATCCTCCACCAGGTTTGGTAACTGCGGATGTCTTGTCCAAACATGAGCTTGGCTGGTGTTTCTCCTTAAGCTCTGTGGGGTGTTGAGCAATAGGCTAGGATAATCTTTGGGAGTTCTTCTCTCCATTTCTTTCCTTTACTTTCAGCTGCTCTGAAGGCTTTCTTCAGGTACCTGTGAAACTGTTCTATTTTTCTTTTTGATCTTGGATAATATGGCAATGCGTGTATGTGTTTGATTCCACATGTTGTTAGGAAAGTTTCAAATAGCTGTCCTACAAACTGCTTGCCATTGTCTGTAACAATCTCTATGATATCCAAACCGAGAAAATATTTCTAATTTCTCCTTAAATATAAACTCCTTAATGAATGTGACTGAAGATATGCCATTTATGACAATTGCTCTCTGGGTATGAAGTATAATAGTCAGTTAGAGTCAATATGTACATGTAGTTGTTCTGTATAGGACCTACAAGGTCAACGCCTAACAGTCCAGGGTCTGGGCTGCAGTTCAAGTGGTTTAAGAGGTTGATCTTCATGTAGCGGCTTGTAGTGTTTGAGCACACAGGCGGTCTTTCAATCTCTAAGTTCATGCTAGGCCAATAGAATTTGCTCCTCAGATACTGTTTTGTGGGTACCACTCCTTGGTGGGTCTCGTATGAAACTTGTTTCATACGAGACCCACGCTTGTTTCACTTTCTGTTTTGGTAACACAATCCTGTGTCTTCTTAGTATCAGTCCATCATATGTCGACAGCTCGCCCAAGCATCTGTTGTATGGCTGGAGTTCATCTGGAGTCGTGTTCGGCCTGTTTCTGGTAAGGGAAGTCATGATAGTGAGTCTGCTACATTAGACTTTCCCATAATGTGTTCTATTTTGTAGTCGTATGGTTATAGTCTTAATCCTAGTCTTGAATTCTGGGCTGTGAAAGTGTTGCCTATATGAGAGGTATGTGATCTGTTTGAAGTGTAAACTTGCCTCCCCATAAGTATGTTCTGAAATGTTTGCTAGCATCTTTCGGTAGGAGTCTGTGAACGGCTTGCATAAGTGATTGGTTTCTTTTGTCCATCTGTTTGTTCCTGTAGTAGGACTGCTCCAAGTCCTACTGGGCTTGCATCACATGACTACAGTTGGTGCAGCGATCTTGTAGTATGCTAGGCATTGTTCACTTACCAGTGCTGTTTTCATTTCATTGAATGATTTTTCTGTCTCTGATGTCCACTCCCACTCTTGTCCCATGTTAGCATAGTCTGGTATGAATTTCCTCAGAAATCCACATGTGCCTAGGAAGAAGCGCAGCAGCTGCACACAGGTCTTGATGAATTACAAACTGTTTACATTTTTCGGGGGTCTAGTTTTATTCCTTCAGCTGAGATCACATGTCCTAGCATTTGAATCTGTTGTAACCCAAAAACCAAAAAATTATGTCTGTTCAGGGTTAGACCTCTGTCCTTGAATTTCTGAAACACTTGTCTCAGTCTCTGTTCCAGTTCTTCTTCATGTACTATCACGTCATCCATGTAGCAAACAACCTCTACCATCCCTACTAGCATTGAGTCCATAGCCTTCGATAGGCCTCAGGTGCACTTCAGTCCAAAGGGAACCTTCCTGAATTCGGTGTGAATGTGTGATAAAAGTAGTTAGGTGTCTTGACTCTGGGGCTAACTCTGGCACAGGATGTCTTTCTCGGATTACAGCTTTGTTTACTTCTCTGAGATCTCCACATAGTCTCAATTCTTTCATGTTTTTTTGGTGTCAGTAGAATATTAGAAATCCACCCAGATCCTTGATTCACCTCTTCGATGATACCATTGTCAAGCAATTTGTCTAATTCCTGGTTTACAACTTCTATCATTGGGTAAGGGACTCTCCTCAAACCCTGAGCTACAGGTGGAACTCTGTCATCGACTGTTACCCTGTGACTGTATCCATTAATTTGTTCTAGTCCTTTAAAGTGTGACTCGTATTCTTGTGTTAACAGACTGAATCTATCTGTTCCACTGCATTTTCTGTTTGATCCACTGCATTTACCTTTACATCTCCTCCAGGCGTCAGTATCTTTACTGCAAAGCATACGTTTCTGCCCATCAGTGCTTCCACATTTCCTTTAATGACATTACCTTTTCTAGTTATGACTTTGTGTTGCCATGCCAGTTTTAGGGGAGTCTTCTGGCCTGCGAAAGCACTTTCTTATACAGATGTTCCCCTATGAGGTTTCTTTTGGTTCCTGTATCCTGTATCAACTTGATCTTTTTGCCATTTATTCTTATTGTTTCTTTACCCTGTGGATCTATTGCATGCATAAACTAATCAGAGTCTGAGTCGATCAAATTCTGAGGGGGTTCAGATTGTGTCACCAGATCCTGAAGCAGAGCACTGTATGCCCAAACACAAGCTCATCAACCTGCAGCTGATTCCGTGCGGGCCTTTCCAGCTTACTATGGCGAGGACCAGCTCCCTCCTCCCAACGTCTACCTGTCTGGTGGAGCTTACAGCCACGCCCGCATCATCTCGAGCCCTGCACTCACAGTCACCATGGTGCGTCAACACATACTCATCCGCCAGAGTAACGGCCTCCGCAGCAGTCTTCACTTTATGTTAATTTATATATGTAGCAATGTGCCTGGGAACAGCATTTTTAAACTGCTCCAGAATAACTAATTCACACAAAGCCTTGTATGAATACCGCAGCCTTGACTGACACATAAACTTTAATGTCAGCCACACTGAGCGCAGAGTACGCTTCTTGTGCCTTTCCTGTTAAAATGCAGTGCAACAGTAACGTACACTCAGCATCAGACCAGTCTCTACTCTACTCCAGTCTCAACTCACTCAAAAACTGAGAAAAAATGATCAGGGTCTTGTTCACCAAACTGCGGGACCAAATGCAGACTACCGGAAACAAGAACGTGACAGTCCAGGATAAACAACAGAGACCTGTCCCACACCACTCAAACTTAACGTGCGCTCTTCCAGTTCGAGTCTTTTAATCTTTTAAACTTGCAACAACAGTAATCTTGTTTCTCAAAAGTGAACATACTCACCCCAGCTTCACTAGAGGCAGACGCAGCAAACATGTCCAATCCGTGCAATGTAGACTGGAGAACACCCACTTCCAACAGATTTTCTTTCAGAATGGTTTTCATGTTCTCTTTCAGCCGCTTATCCCCAATATCCAACCTAAAATGCTCGGCGATTTTTATCAACTGCTCCCGCGAACACCGCTCCAAATACTCCTCAGACGGATCTCTCAAAAAATCATTCACAGTAGCCATAACTGCGGAAAAAACACAGGATTAACCTTACCTGCCCAAATACACACAACCAAACCTGATGCGAAGAGAGAAAAGTACAATCGCAGTATAGCAACCAGAGCTCACACGGCCCATACACACAGCCAAAACATCACCGCAGCACCGTCCCTCTAACTGCCTAACCGGAATCTAACTAAACTCCCCCCTAGTCTTGCTAGATGGTGCTACTTGTGGTGGGTATTTTCACACTGAAACCACAAGCCCGGCGAAGCACCACACTATCAAAAGCCCCCAACGAACTCCAAAGGGAATTCGCTCTGAAGCCTAACCAGGGACAGAACAGCAGCAATTTCCTACCAACTGTGTACAGACCACCTGAACTCTGTGCCACAAAATAAACTCACCTGGCGACTCAATCAGACTACCTGTTTACACTCCACTCTTCCCAAAATAGCAACACAGGCTACTTACCAACCCGATGTATCCTTAAACAAATTGTGCAATCCATTCAAAACATATGCTACAACCGAGTGCTGACACCACCCCGACACAAACCACTGACTACCTGTTTCCTTCATTAACTTGCAGACTTCGCCCACCAGCGGAGCCACTGCACTACACAAATCCAAACCGGGTCAAACAAGTAACGGACGTGCCCCCATTTGTCACGAGGAGACAATACGTTAGGAGATTAATTTTTTAAACATATTTAAACATAAGCCAAAACAAACAATGTGTAGAAATCAGCATATCAGTAATGTAAAACATATAGGGGTTTGTGTCAATGTAGATAGTTAACATAACAAAACGGAACCAAACACTAACAACACAACCATGGGAGAGGGAATCTCCCCAGAGGGAAACAGTGTCAACCAGAGTGTCAACCAGAGAGCCATTGTCAGAGAGCCAGTGTCAGAGAGAGCGAGGCTGCAGGATGGGGGAGGTATATGTAGGGCTGGAGCACCCCGGGCCAAGGTGTACCTCATGCCGCTGATGACCCTCCATCCAGGATGAACCCCTGCAACACAAGACTGAACAGACAACAGAGACACCTCGTGTCCGGGCGGAGGGGTTGTCACAATACAAAGTGTAATTGTTTTGATAGTCAGGTTGTGCTGCACACTGGCTTATGGGCAACATATTAAACAGTAACTATTAAACAGATGATCGTGTCACTGTCTACTTTGAGCTTAATTTAAAATTAGACTATTAAAAAAGTGTGGCTATATGGGTCCAGAAGGAAGGGAAAACACACACCAGTTTGGCGATTGGAGTTCTTTATTGAACACTAGGCTGGTACAGAGCACTGCAGACAAATGCACACCTTTGTCTCAACACATTTCTCCCTACCGCCCTCTCTGGACATTCCTGGTAAATGTGAGAGATGATATGCAATAAAATTCTTCTTACCTGTTGGTGGTGGTAAACTGGTATGGCTAGAGGGCAAAACACCAGCGATTTGTGCATTCAGATGCTGTTTTGAATGCATCCACTTCAGGGCTCTATGGTCCATTTGCAAGTGGAGTTCTCTCCCCAGAAGATCTCAAACAACAAAGTTGTTAACAAAGTCCAGTTAGTTAACTGGACTTTCCTACTTTGCACCCTGCACAAGTTTGGTTCTGGAGAGTTGTTCATCTATTGGATAAGAACACTGTACACTTCACCTAGGGCCATAATAACCACTGGGATCACTTCATCAAGCTCCAAACTTCATCAGGGAACCAGACAAGGATGCCCACTCTCACCATCCCTATTTGCCATTTTTATCAAAATGCGACAAAACAATAAAATTAAAGGAATTCAGGATGTCAACTCACAACACAAAATTAGTCTTTATGCAGATGATTTATTATTATACTTACAGAACCCCTCCATATCACTAGAGGAAACCTTCAATATCATTAAGAACTTCTCCACAATCTCACACTACACAACAAACTGGAACAAATCAACTATACTACCACTATCTGAAGACACTTGGGATTCTTCAACCCGAGATTCTGCCGTTCCACTTCACATTGGCAAGATAAAATATTTAAGTATTCATATTTCCTCCAGGCTGTCAGAGCTCTTCAACCTTAATTACACTCCTTTGCTAAAAAACTGAGAAGATGATTTTAAACACTGGACCAAGCTCCCACTTAACCTCATTGGGCAAATCGCTACATGAAAACCATACCTCAGATGAATTAAAACACTGGACTCATTAACAACTACATTTTATTGGAAAAACAAAAAACCTAGAATCTCACTATCAACATTACAAAATGGAAAATCACAACCACAATAACCCATGGATAGAATTAGAACAAAACCAATGTAAAACCACTTCAATTGCAGACCTTCCCTTCCTACCACATTTCATTAAGAAACTGCATTACTGTAACAATAGCACAATTTCCTCAACTCCGACAGCCTGGTGGAAAACCAATAGAATCACTAAATCATCAGTAGCACCATGTAGATACACAACCCAGACTTCCAACTGCACAACACCTCTGTTTACTTCCCATCATGGCAACAGAATTATTCCAAAACCCATTCCAAAACAATCAATTCATATCATTCAATACACTGATCCAGAAGTACGGGTTTGGGAGAGACCAGTTCCTTCACTACCAACAAATAAAGTCCACAATTAAATCAAAAATCAACACAAGCAATAACCCACTACAGCGATCTAAGCTAAGTGAGAAGATCATGACAATCACAAACAACAAAAAATCATCTAAAAAACGATATCCATCTCAGACACCTCCATAACACTGCCGACTACAAAATGGGAAAATGACTCTCTCTCCCAACCTTGATTTCTGGATACAGATCAATAAAAACATCTTCTCTATGACCACTAACACAAATCTGCAAGTAATACAATATAAAACTATCCACAGGACCTACGTCACTCAAGGTAAAATGGATAGTATGGGACAATTTTATCGTAAAATGTAGTTACTATCTTGTTAAGATATGCTATATGAATGAACTAAGTGCGGAGAGACTCTGAGAAGTAGGATATCTCTGATTACCAATGGTCCGGCTGTGCTCAGGAGGTCAAAAGGTTATGGTATTTGGGCAGTAAAAACACATAGTGGATAGAAGTGGCCCAGGCCATTTGTGTCTGCAGGGTAAAAAGAGGGGGGTAAAGGGTCTGGTTAAGGATTTACAGGGGTCAGCTGGGGACAGCTGATAGCAGCTGCATACATCATCTCCTTATAGGGGTAAGGGGTTATAGAGGTGTAAGAACAGGATTGGCTGGAATCCAGGGGAAAAGAGTATAAAGGGAGTATCCTGAGTTTTGAAGGACAGGACGCTGAGCTGACCACTCCCCTTTTATTATACCTGTAGCAACTTATAATAAAATACTTTTTACTTTGCCACCTCAACTTCTCGACTCCTCTTTCTTCAAAGTTTTTGTTACATGTTGTTTTAGCCACACCAATAGCAATAACTAAAAAACTCTACCGTCTTGGGCTGCAGAATCCCATTGTCCCCATCCCTCTACCTACTAGATATTACACAAGTCACCCTTCCAACTAAATACAGAAACCCATCACTCATCTCTGTATCGGCAAGAAAATTATCTTCAAATCAAAACTGGAAATCAAAAAGATCTTGTCACATCACCAACCTACTTACAGAATACATTACAATAGAAAAAATAACAGAAAAAAACGACATACTAGTCTTTAATAAAACCTGGAATACATTCATAACCCATCTTAACTCAAATCAGGACCCACCCGAAAACCAAAGCCACGTACATGACCAGCCCAAAGATCACAATACACCAACCATATGTAAATGTGTACTTATCCTTTCTTTAGATACATATTATTATTATTATTATTATTATTATTATTATTATTATTATTAGTAGTATTATTGTTATTATTATTATTATCATCATTATTATTATTATTATTATTATTATAGAATTAGAACAAAACCAATGTAAAACCACTTCAATTGCAGACCTTCCCTTCCTACCACATTCCATTAAGAAACTGCATTACTGTAACAATAGCACAATTTCCTCAACTCCGACAGCCTGGTGGAAAACCAATAAAATCACTAAATCATCAGTAGCACCATGTAGATACACAACCCAGACTTCCAACTGCACAACACCTCTGTTTACTTCCCATCATGGCA